>CAUYPK010056876.1:0-30443 GCA_963574355.1 Loris lydekkerianus | reverse complement strand
AATTAAAAACATTTAGTGGGGAAAAGATTCCCTATTTAACAAATGGGTCTGGGTGAACTGGCTGGTGACCTGTAGAAGACTGAAACTGGACCCACACGTCTCACCATTAACTAAGATAGACTCTCACTGGATAAAATATTTCTGTACTCTTGATTTTATTTCTGTAACATATCTATCCTTATGCCAATACCATGCTGTTTTCATTAGTTTAGCTTTGTAGTAATTTTTGAAATCAGGAAATTTGAGCATTCCAATTTTGCTCTTTTTCAATATTGTTTTGGCTATTCGAGGTCTCTTAAATTCCACATCAAATTTAGGATTAGCTTTTCCATTTCTGCAGAAAAGAGTATTGGAATTTTGACGGAGATTGCTTGGGGGAGTATTGCCATGTTAACAATGCATAGTATTAAGACTTCTAGTGCACAAACACAAGATGCCTTTCCAGCTGCTTAGGTCTTCTTCCTTTTAAGAATGTTTTGTAGTTTTCAGTTTTCAATTCTTACTCTTTTAAGTTGAATTTATTCCTAAGAATTTGATGCTATTATAAACAGATTATTATAAACAGAATTATTCTCTTATATTTGTTTTTGGTTTATTAATAGCTACCACATAAAAATATAAGTTTTTTGTGTTGATCTTATGTCCTATAACCTTGATAACTTTGTTTATTAGGTATAGCTTTTTGTGTGTGGATGCTTTAGGATTTTCTATATATGAGATCATGTCATCTATAAATATAGTCTTACTTCTTCCTTTTTAATCTGGATGCTTTTTATTTCTTTTTCTTGCCTAACCACTCTACTTAGAATGTCCAGTAAAAATTTTTAATAGCAGTGCCAAAAACAGTCACCCTTGTCTTGTTTTTGGTTTAGGGGTATAGGGACAAAGAAGGAAAGCTTCCCCCTTCACTCTCTGAAAATTTGCTGAAGTACTCAGAGAGACCATGAGGTTGTTTCTTTGGTTCAGTGTGTCAAAGCACATCTGGGGTATCCTTTTCTGAGTCTCAACAAATGGAAAGCATTCAGCCTTTAACCACTAACTATATTTCTAACTATGAGATTTTCTTTTTTCTATTGTTTTTGTTTGTTTGTTTGAGACAGAGTCTCACTTTGACGCTCTCAGTAGAGTGCTGTGGCATCATACCTCACAGCAACCTCAAACTCTTGCACTCAAGTGATCCTCTTGCTTCAGCTTCCCAAGTACCTTGGAATACAGGTGCTCACCACACGCCCAGCTATTTTTTAGAGACAGGGTCTCAGTTTTGCTTAGACTGGTTTCTAGCTTATGAGCTCAAGCAATCGACCCACCTCAGCCTCCCAAAGTGCTAGAATTACAGGCATAAGCCACCACACTCAGCCTAGCTGTGAGTTTTTCATAAATGTCCTTTACCATGTAGAAGAAATGTTCTTATACTCTTACTTTGTTGAGCGTTTTATCATGAAAATGGTATGGTTCATTACTTTTATATTAGAAATTTTCCTAATCTTTGCACTGCACTCTACAACAGACACTTTATAAAAATGCACCTACAGTCATTAAAAAGGGGTCAGTAGTAACACCATAGAAAAATTACACTAATATTCATAACTTTCCAGTGCACCACTGCAGAATATAGAAATAAAGTAGCAACACAAGAAAGATGAGGATTCCAAGTAGAAATTTAAGTGATGCTGCCCTTTTCATTCCTAGCCGTAACAGCGAAGCCCTTCCTAGTTCGCAGAGTAGGAAATTATTGTGGGCAGTCACCTTACAGAACACTGTAGGAAGTGGTATATTAGTGATCTATTGCTGTGTAAGATACTACTCCCAAACTTCACAGCTTAAAACAAACACTTATTTCTTACAATTTCTGGAGATGTGTCGGCTTTTAGATCCAGTACTCCCAAGAAATGGGTCAGCAGCACTCAGAGAAATGTACACTCTAACTCCATGAGTACAGAAATAACTAAACTCACAACCAGCTTAATAACTAAATAGAAAAATGGGCTTATGGTAACAAAAAAACACTGTTCTGTGGAGTGAAAATATCTCAGAAACTTGATCTTAAAATATTTTCCTTAAAAAATGTCCACAGGCCAGCACTGTTCATCACAACACTTTATAGGCATACGAAAGCTGATTCATGAGTGCAAATTTATGGGACGCTGAGCATAAACATCAGGAAATAATCCTGAAAGTAATTATCACACATAAGAGACCCCTGTTGCAAAAATGTCAGCTATACTGAGGAAAATTACTCACACTACCCTGCACCTGCCTCTTTTAGAATTGCTCATTCAGCATCTTAAGACGTTAGAAACACTGTAGGGTAAACATTTTCTCTATTGTCAGCATCTACCTGTTAGTTTGCTCTACACAGAGGCTTACACGCTGGCGCTGGTGCTGGCTGCAGGCTGGTACTCAGCTAGGGCTGTCAGTGGCAGTCCTTCCTTTAGGACTGCTCTGCATTTGTATCTGGGCTTCCTTACTACACAAGGGCTGGGTTCCAAGAAGGATTAATTCAAGAAATGAAGATAGAAGATGAAGATCTTAGAAGTTAAGCTATAGATTCAGTTGCATTCAGTTATTCAAAACATGGAGAAAGAGCTGACCTAGCAAGGAGTGAGGAAATCAGACTGGATGTGGGGATAGCAAGCTCCCTTTACAAAGTAGCCTGGGAATGGGTATAGGAAGACAATTCTACGTCCTGGATGCTTCATGTTCTTGCGTGGTATACTCCCTCTGAATAAAAGCATTTACAAAATGTTTTTATAAGGAGACAATCTAACACAGGAAAGCTTAAAGACACATCTCTCTCTTGAGATGTCCTAAGGGAGTAAAGGTAAAGACTTCTTTCCCCTCCCTGGAGGACGTTTGCTTACATTCCAGAATAAAGCTAAGCTCCCTCTGTCTCTGTCTTACTCTCTAGAATGGGCTGCTCTATATAAGATCAGAGTTTTCTAAGCTGCAAATTGTACCCAGCTGAATTTTCCAGTACCACCAGGCCCTCACATCGCGACACTGCAAGCTGGGGTTCAGGAAACCCAATACAACATATTGCTCTGACGGCTGTACTTGCTGTGAGAAATAAATGGTCCTGGTCTTTGAACCAGTGGTCTCATGTCCCACACATAGGGTAAACTTTAGACCCTTATAGCTTCTGATTTAATAATAAGACATGTTTTGTGGCCATATTTTCAAATACAACCTACCATACTAATAAAAAAATATCATGAACATTGGCAACAAGGAATCTGGGGAACAGAATGTGAAGGATCATTTTGACTCAGCTAAGTGGATAACCAATCCCAAGTGGAAACCAGTAGGTAAAGAAAATGTCTAAAGAATAATTCTGGAAAGAGAAGCTACTAGAAAGTATTCTGAGATGCCCATATATTTTAATCAAAGAGAAAACTGGTATATCCCCTAGGAACTGAAATATGAAGTAAAGAGAGTTACATTTGGAGAAAATGCTATCGGTTAGCAACTCTAGCACATCCTAAAGGATGAACAGCATAGTTTCTAACAAGGCACAACAAAGTTAGACTAATGGACACAGAAGACAAATTTAGTGTAAATAGTTAAAAGTCAAAATTTCAAAAAGAGTTGGAGGTTTGGGTTCACAGTCAAAGACTTAACACCATCATCAGTTTATTCTTTCCTTGTTAATTCTTACAGCTATGACTTTATGGCCTATAGATATTAAACATCCAAACCATCTTTGCATAGCTTTTCCCTTGTACCTTTACTGTCACACTATCTACAAACGACCATCATTGGAACCACTGCATGTATTTGTTGTCTTCATTAGATTATCAATCTCTAGAATTCAGGATGATATTTCAGCTGTTTCTGTGGCACTCAAATTATTTCACATGATGTTTTGAACAGAATAGGCCCTTGACAGTAGAATTGACTTAATTCCTTAAATACTTCTGCTTTTTATAAACAGTTAATATTTATTGCCTACATTTTATTCTTCATCTAAGTAATACCAAACATAATTTTTTCATAGTATATCATTCTGCATAATAACACTGTCTGCTCAGATGTAAAGCCTATCTCTATTGATCATTTGAATTAATGCAGATAGTGAATTATTAAAATGGTCATCTGAAAAAGAAGCAAAAATATCAATTAAACTATGTCTAGAAATCTCCTTCCTTCAGCTCTGAGACCTGTCCAGCATCATACAATGATTTTTTGTCCAAAGATTTTACCATATTTGTCTTTCTTCTTTCCAACAGCATCAACGGTGCCATCTGGATGCAGCCGGACAAACCCTCCAGTGAGGCTGTTGTAGAACTGAATGGTATTTCCTTTTGTGAACTTCCAGCATTCTGCAATCCACTAGGAAAACAAAAGAAAAAGAACACCAGTATGAGAAGAAACAAAGAGGAGAAATTACTAAGACTACTATACACTATACACTGTTTTAACACATCAAATAGCCATTTGAACACTGTTTGTACTAAATGAAGCTCAAAGCAAAATCTTACTGTTTCTTTTCTCTTAAATTCTAGTTTCTCCCCTGAGAAGATAAAAAGAGGATGATTAATCTCAGCAGCATCATACTTTCTTCAGTCATCATAAAACACCATTTTCCAATAAATGTGTGCACAGAACTTACTCGCAGAGAAGACACCGTTATCCGTGGCATACAGTTCTCTGACAATTTTACTGTCATCTTTCCCTTGATCCAGCCATCTGCAGAAAGAAAAGTGTATCAATTATTTTTAGGCTTTATATTTACTATACCATTGGCAATTATCTAACCAAGTCAGAAAGAATGAATAACAGGAATGGAAAAAAGACATGGCTATCCAATTGTTAAAAGCAGAGGAGTACAGTGTGAAAAAGGTAATTCTAAAAGGACTACGCCAGTATCTGATAGAATAAAATATGTTTTTCCCCAATCTACTCTATCAGTTAGACTGCTAACTGCCAAAGTTAAGGGTTTTATGTTCTTTGAATCAATTATTTCATCCTGTTCTTTGGCCACCAATTACAGTTCAAACTCTAGTCAGTAATTTCATAAATGGCTATTATTGGTTCCAGGAAGAAAGAGGTAGGAGAGTGTTGAAAGAAAAATCAAATCTATCATCCCTATGAGAAAAATAACTCAAAAATCAAGACCCATTGCCAGTGGGTAAACAATATCATCATTGCATAAAAAGCTACATGAAATATGTTGTACATTCATTATTTTGAGCCTAACCTGGGACCTAATCCAAAGGGAATATGTTTTATTATGAAAGACTTTCATTATCCTTACTGATGAATAGAGAGAAATCATATTTTTAAAAATCTATCTTTAAAAACCTGTCTTAATTAAATACTAAATTTACATCACCAGGAATGATGATAAGCATAGAGGTATCTTTTTCAATAGAAGCAATAGCTCCTAAGATTAATGTTCTTAAAGTTGCCCAACAAATCATCAATGACTAGGAAGAACTAAATAACCTATCCAATTATCAAAAATTCATGAACTTGGAAATAATATGAAATGAATTTGTTCAGGGTAAAAGCACATCTACAAACCTGTGACAAAAGAAGGAGTATTTGCGGTTTGTAGTAGGATCTTTGATGACGACATCATCAAGAAACCAGCCATTTCCTACATGCAAATTAAACAGAAAAACATGATGTGAATATGTATGATCCAGTATTGTTTCAAGTTTCAAGAAACAGGTTCTAACTTCCAATTATATGTAAAGGCTTTATGCAAGCAACATGATGCTTTAATACTTCAAATAAAGCAAAATGTTACAGAAGTAAACTATAGGGAATATTTACACATATTTCTTATACATGCAAAAGAAGAAAAGCTTTATTTTAAGGCTTCATGTTTTGTGATATACATTTCAATATGGTTTTCTAAATAATTGAAAATATAACCATCATGTAGTTGCTCTTAATGTCACAAACTGCATTCATAATCCTGGATCTAACATCTTCCAAAGACTATATACTTGATTGGTTAGCAATACTTTCCATTTCCAGAAGGTTACTGAAGTTCAAATTTTGACCAAGTCTGAATTAACAAAATACATATATTTTTTATTTCATTCAGAAATCCTGTTCAAACGCATAGACTGAGCTGGTAAACTGAGCTAAAGGTAGTTATTTTATGTTTCTTTTTAAATGTTTACTTTCTTAGTAATTTGCATCCAACTAGACTTCGTTAAAATACAATTTTATTTCTTTATTTTATTTATTCATTCATTTAGTTAGTTATTGTGACAGAGTCTCACTTTGTCACCCTTGGTAGAGTGCTATAAAGTCATAACTCACAGCAACTTCAAACTCCTGGGTTTAAGCTATTCTCTTGGCTCAGCCTCCAGAGTAGCTGGGACTACAGGCGCCTGCCACAACACCTGGCTATTTTTTAGAGATGAGGTCTTGCTCTGGCTCAGACTGGTCTCAAACCTGTGAGCTCAGGCAATCTATCCACCTTAGCCTCCCAGAGTACAAGGATCACAAGCATGAGCCACCATACCCAGCCCAAAATACAATTCTATTTATAGATAAAATATTTTCATTAATCACAGCAGTTTTGTTTATACACAGATCCAGCACACAAATATATCCTCGCCAATTAAAATCTTGAGTTGATGAGTTAATATGAGTCAGCTCTAGAAGAACATTTTTTAACAAAACATAAGGAGAACTTTTGCTTACACTTCAGCTTCACCCTCACCATCACTGAACAGTAGGGAACTGCTCAGGTTCCCTGGTCAAGGTTCTCAAATGCAGTGTGAGTCTGAATCACCAGCAGGGTTATGCCAACATGGGTAGTGCTCTCCACACTCAGTTTGTGAGTTAGGAGGCCTGCCTACGATGATCAGTTGTCCCAGTTTGCCCAGGACAGAGGGGTTTCCCAGGATGCAGGATTTTCAGTGCTAAAACCAGGACAGCCCGGGGAAAACAAGGATGGTAGATCATTTTAGATCCAAGAACTGAATTTTTAACAAGTTCCCAGGCAATGCTGATGGTCCAGGAACCACACTTTGGAAACCACTGCCATACAAGATCTGGTGATTAAGTTTGCAAACTCATTCTAGAAAAAAGTGCTAGTAAGTCACTGCTGAACATCACTACGGTCCCCTTTGAAGTACTCCCCAGGGGAAGTCACACACAGACACCAGCACCTAGTCCATCCTTAAAAGCAACTTTGAAACCCCTTTCTCTGTAATGGCCATCAGAGCTGTTGTCATATTACCCTTGATGTCCCAGATGCCATCAAAACAAAAATTGAAATAAGTCACTTGCAAGCTTAGCCTTTAAATACATCTCCCGTGATTCTCCGGCCAATTCCACCACCTGTGGTGACCTCCACAGCCATGTAGGGTCTGTGAGGCCTCACCCAGTGCACTGGAGAGCAGCTGCTTGGGAGGCTTACCAACTTATATCAGACTGGTGTGCGAACAAGAAATAAATTCTTGCTGTGGGAAGCCCCTCATGTTTTGGGGTAGTTTGTTACAGCAACTAGTGAGTATTAATTAATGAGAATAATGTTCTCTTAACATTACATACTAAGCATTTTCATGTTTTTCCTAAATATTCTCAGACATGATTTTTAATGTTGTATAGTATTTCAGAAATGGATATGCTACATAAACACATTTCCTATTTCAAAACAGGGTATTTTATTATTATGTATAATATAGCTACAATTTTGAGCACATATAACTTTCTAGGTGGAACTACTGAGTCCAATTAAGTGTTATTTCTAAATAATCATGGAATATTGCATAATTTGTACATTCTCTCTCACCCTACCCTACCCCATTGACTTTGCTCTTGGCCATTTCATTTGATTAATTTATCACAGCCCCAGACTAGGAACAATCTAGATGTCCTTCAACAGGCAAACGTTTAAACAAACTAAGGGAAATCCATACCATGAGATACAAAAAGCAATAAAAAGGAATGAATAATTGACATGTACTACTTGAATGAATCTCTAGGAAATTATATAGGGAGGGAAAAAAACAATCCCAATAGATTACATAATCTGTGACTCCTTTTATACAATTCCTAAAATGAAAAATTTTAGAAATCTAATATAGATCAGTGGTTGCCGGAGATTAAAAACAAGACATTTTGGGGGCTGAGGGTAGAGAAGAAAGGAGGTATATGCGGCATAAAAAGGCACAAGAGGGGTCATTCTAGTGATGGATGGATCGTTCTTCTGTGCCCTGACTGTATCAATATCAATATCCTGGTAGTGACATCGTAAAATAGCCGTGAAAGATGCTACTATTGGAGGAAAAGTGGGTAAAGGGTACAGGGAGTATCTGTATTATTTCATACAATTTCATTTGAATGTACAATTATCTCAAAATAAAAAATTTAATTAAAGTGTAGCTTAGAATTAAGTTTTTATTTCTTCAAATAATAAAAATTTATTCTTGGTCATTTTGGATTCCATTTTATATCCATTGTTCATTTTTCTATTAAGTCCACTTAAAACCTAGCTCAGAGTTTATTCTGTAAAGCTTAGTTAGCTATTACTGTAACTTTCACCAAACTACATTTAAAAAACAATTTAAAAATTGTCACCTTTAATGCATTTTAACAAGAAAATCTTTCCTGTTGATCTTTTACAAGATATGCTTGGCTATTATATCCTTTTAATTTTTCCAGATAAATAATTTTTAAAAGCTTTACCGAGAAATAATTTACAGACCATAAGTTCACCTGTTTAAATAAGTTCAACGGTTTGCAGTATATTTGCAGGGTTGGGCAACCATCACCGTAACCCAAATTCAGAGCATTTTCATCATCCCCAAAAGAATCATCGTACCTACTCACATCTTTCCCAAATACCCACCTTCTCTCCCCTCTCTGAAGACTAGGCAACCATTAATCTACTTTCTGATGGATAGAATTGCCTATTTTGGACATTTCACACAAATAAAAATGACACAGTACGTGCTCGGTTGAGAATGGCTTATTTCACCACTTAAGGACATAGGAAGGGAACTCTGCTGTCTATCTCAGAACTTACCTTTGGGGGAGCTGTGCTGCCTCTGCCTTAGATTTTTCTCTCCTCTGAGTATGTGATGTCTCTTGATCAAAATTAATAGGTACATTTGTCATTATTACTCCACCTCTTTCTAATTTTCTCTTTTCCTCATTTGCTATGCTTCGCTTGATTTTGGAGCAACCAATAATCATTCTATAAAGAAACCACTGCAGCTGTCTCTTTCCTTGTGGGCTGGAATATTATGTAAAATGAACTTGACAACAGGTATTTTTGTCAAACCAAAAGGATAGGTCTTTGGTAAACAATTTGCTTTATCAAAATTCTCTCGTCCTTTTATTGCCAATGCACCACAGAAACAGGCAGCTGGGGCCTAACTAAATATGTGGAAGCACAAAACCTTCAGCTGTCTCACCAAATGACAACGTGCTTCTGGAGTGCCACGGCCAGCCATAATCAACGGTAAGTAAATCATTTAAGGAACAAGTAGGATTGCTTACTCCATAAGAGAGACAAAGACTGTCAATCAAACTTCCCTGGCTAGAGCCCCTAGTACTCCTTCATATGCCCTTCAGACAAAGCCGCTCTAATACAAATGGGACTGAATTTTCTATTGTTGATTTCATGATGACGATACACATATATTTTGGCTGCTTTTCTGAATAAGATCTTTTTTATCTTCTATTTTCTATCTACTAGTACTAAGTTATAAAACAGCCACCATTAATTATATAGTGATTTACTGTTTAGTCACTTTATAAATTCTTATTTCTTTTATTCATTTTCAGTTGATTCCCTTTGACTTTTAATAGATATTTATATCTTCTCTAAGCAAAAATTTTAAGTTATTTCCAAAATTATCACCGCTTTAAAAACATTACCATAATTCTTATTGTAATGCTTTCCAGATAATAGTAACGTATGTTCTTAATGACAAAAATATTTCTTCTATTTCTGGTTGTTATGGATTTCATTGTTTATTAAAAGGTTGGCTTAAGTTAAACTTTAAAGTAATTTTAAGTAAATATTTTTCTGCTCCAAATTTTTGAAGTATTCTTAACAGAAAAATATCTTAACTGTTAACAATTTTTCTGCTTCAACCTTTTGAGGCAATATATATTTTATTAATACATTTCCAAATATGGAACCATGCTTAAATTTCTTGGTGTGAACCCCAGTTATTGTTATATATTAATTCTTTATTATACTTACTGATTGATTCACTTTTTGCATGTTTCAGGTAGTATATCTGCACATATGTTTATCAGGGAGATTGACCTATGACTGTTCTTCTACCAAATGCAAACTCTGTGAAACCAATGACATGATGTCATTGTGCACTGAGCACTGTTGTTGAACTGTGCAAATTCTCAGAAGTTACCCAATATCAATTTTATTTGAATATTTAGGTTAGGAGAAATGAGAAATTTAACCTCAGTTTAAAATGTTTTAAAACAAATATGAAAAAATTATCAAAATTATTTACTTGAATTTTTAATATAAAATATTAATATGATGAGAAAAATGCTTCTTCAGAAGATATCTTTTGAGGTCTACAGGAGTTCCTGTATACATTTTGAACATCTTAGAAGACAAATGCAAGAATTATGGGATCATAGGTCTCTATTTTGCACATATTCAAATTTCGGTACCATTAAGTCATTTAGAGGTCATCTGGAACATTCTATACAGCACAGTAATGTCTGCTTCTTGAACATTTTAGAGAAAGCACTCATAAATTTTAGCAGAGCCAGAATCTTTTGGAGGTAATTAAGACTTCTAAAAATTTACTTTTATTTTGACTGTTCCTATTTTCTACTTTTTCTTGGGTCAATATTGAGTCAAATTTACTTTCTTGGGTCATTCATAATTTCTCAGGCCAAATTTCTTAGATCAGTTGCTCTTAATCATCCTTTTCATGAAGTTTATTAGCCCAAAATTGAATACAGTATTCTCAAAATTTATACCTCCTTTGTATGTTCACTTACTCTAATTTGGGACACTTATTTTCTTTGTATCCCTTTTGTCTATTTTTAAATTGTTATTTATTTTTAAAATTTTTTTAGAGACAGGATCTCACTATGGTCTCAAACTCCTGGGATCAAGGGAGCCTCTCACCTCCGTCTCCCAACAGCAGAGACTACTGGTACATACTACCACGTCCAGTGATTCCCGGTTTAATCAGACTTTTCAGCATCCAGCTGAAAAGACCCTTTACAATAAACCAGTAAGTGTTATGTTTCCTTGAGTTCTGTGAGTTACTCTAACAAATGACTGAAGTTGAGGAAGGGATTGTGGGAGCCACCAATTAATAGCCAGTTGGTCAGAAGTTCCAGAAGTCAAGACTTGTGACTGACATCTGAAGTAGGGGCCAGTCTTGTAGGACTGATCCCTTAACCTATCAGGTTTGACACTAACTCCAGATAGACACAAAATTGAATTAAATTGTACGGCGCCCAGCTTATTGCAGGTGGAGGGGAGGAAGGGAGTCCTACACATTTGATCACAGGAGTGTTCTGTGCCAAGTATTGAGAGCATTGAAGAAAAACGTTTGTTTTTCTTACTAAACAATATTGAAAGTGAGACTGAATTTGCTTTTGAATTGTACTGCTAGTTTCTAAAGAGTAAATAATATACTCCCTATGTTGAAAGACCAGAATTCCACAGGGAACAAAAAGAAAATTTATTTTCATACCTCTATCCATTTAAATCTGTTCAAAGAACGGTTTCTTGTGTTTCCCTGCTTGAGTGAAATCTAGAACACGGATTACAATTTTTCTGGTCACTCTCAGATAAAAAGCCCATTGGTTTCTTCTATAGGGCACGTTTCAACAATTATAAATGACTAATCTCATAATAATAATCAAAACTCCAAATTTCACTGAAAAATAAACTGTCCCCCCCACCACCACCACCACCCTGGAAGGTGGGCAAGCTCCCAGGTGGACTTCCTCCTCCTGCCTCATGCGGGCTCAATTTCCCTCATCCAAAATGGTTGGGGCCAGAAATGTTTCAGGTTTCAGGGTTTGGGGGATTTTAGGATACTTGTCTTTATACTTACTGGTCTGAAATGTGAAGTGCTCCAATAAACACATCTTTTGAACATCATGTTGTCACTCAAAAAGGTTCAAATGTTGAAGCATTTCAAATTTGGGGTTTTTAGTTTCGGGATATTCAACATAATACTACCTCTTCCCCAACCCCAAGCACTCACATCGTGATTTTGACCCTTCAGAGTTAAATACAGGATAAAAAAGATGGGGAAAGAGAAGTAACAATCTAGGAAAGTCTTATTAACTGGCTATGTGTGTGTGTGTCTATACATATATAGACATATATGTATATGTATATATACACATATATATATACACACATACACACACACACACACACACACACACATATATATATATATAGGTTAACCTATATATATATATAGGTTAACAGATATTTAAAGCAGACTATGGAGAGTTTGGTGAGTTTTTTGAAGACCCTCTGTCTCCAGGGTTCATTAACCCTAGAGATCATAATCTCACTCTGATTATGTGCCTAAACTTCTACTCTGACGGTTCTCCATGCCTCCCTTCTTTCCTGACCAAAGGGCACTGAGGCAGCACGTAGACTCTTATTCAGATGGGAGTCATGTAACAAATTCTAGAGTTAGCACAGGTTCTTCAAGTGGTTTCTTCATATAGGAAAAACCCCTCCACCTTCTCCTATTACTAGGTGTTCTACAGATACCACAGCAACTGCTGACCTACTATAACAAAAACCTATACCCTTTACATTTAGCAATGAACCCTAACTTGTCTGCTCTTCGTTCGTAAGTCCTAAATACGCGGCCTTGTGCTTACAATCGGGATGGTTTGGGGATGATTTTCAACATATGTGTCCCCCTCACAATTCATCTGTTGAAATTTAAGACCAAATGTGATAGTACTAGGAGGTACGGCCTTTAGGAGATGAGTAAGTCATGAGGGACCTGCCCTCAAGGATGGGATTAATACCCTCCTAAAAGGGCTGAAGGGAACTAAATAGGCCCTTTTTGCCCTTCTGCCAGAGGAGACCATGTAAGAAGATCCTCACCAGACTCCACATGCCAGCACTTTGATCTTGGACTTACCAGCCTCCAGAATTGTAAGAAATAAATTTCTGTTCTTTATAAATTACCCAGTCTAAGATATTTTTGCTATGCCAGCCTTTCCAGGCTAAGAGATGGTGAGATCCTGCTTCCTATTATTTTATTCTGGTCTTCTGAGACCTCAGCCAAAAGGAGACAGAAAAAAAACATCATTGTAACATTCTGTTAGATAATTGGATTTGATTTCCACTTTGGCCCAAAGTCATGGAAAGAACTGAAATATCTAAGTGATTGAATTTTTCTTTTTTACTTTCCCCTTTTGTATTAAATTTTAGTTTCATTAAATTGTGATCAAAGAATAAAGCCTATTTGGGGAAATTTATTGATATTTTCATCTTGACCTACTACATGAGTCAAACTGTAAAAATTTTTCATGGAGCTTTGAAATGAAAGTTCTTCTCTACAGGGCTGAGCACGGTGGCTCACTCCTGTAATCACAGCACTCTAGGCGGCCGAGGCAGGCAGACTGTTTGAGCTCAGGAGTTCAAGTTCAAGAGCAAGACCCCATCTCTACTAAAAATAGAAAAACTGAGGTAAGAGGATCACTTGAGCCCAGGAGTTTGTCAGCTATAATGATGCCCTGGCACTCTACCCAGGGCAACAGAGTAAAACTCTTGTCTCAAAAAAAAAAAAAAAAAAGTACTTCTCTACCTACATAGTACAAATGTTTGAGAAAAGTAACTGAAGTACCTGATTAACCTGCCAAAATCTGAGACATATGATTAAATTCTATCCTATCTTCTTTTCATTTCTTTTTGACTATGTAAGAAAATTTTACTTTATCTCTTTATTTGCAGAGGTACCTATTGAATAAAGGCTCGTGAATGTTATAATCTCAGTGTGAATCATAAGCTTTATTTTAAAAAAGTACATCATTTATAAGTGAAAAATGTTTGTCATTTTCCCTTTACAGTATATTCTCTCCAACTTTAATATCAGGTGTACTCAGATCAAGTAGAATGATTTTGAAGTATTTCTTCTTTTTCTATTGTCTATAAGATTTGGCATGATCTGTTTTTTGAAATTATTTTTTACTTTCATTAAATATTAGTTGTCTATTTTTTGAGACTTAAAAAAATAAGAAGAAGAAGTTAACTGATGACTCTATACTGAATCTCAGAGTCAAAGCATTCTGTAATAGACATACTCTTATTTGACAACATGAATGTTACTTTCTTTGCATTATTATTATTATCAGTATTGCTTAATATTTCCATGCACCAATTCTCTAATTTCTTTTCTGAATGTATTTATGTTCGCTCATTCTTTACCAGGTTTTTGTTTCTAGTCCTTATCTTAAACATCGTTATTGTTACAAAATTGTAAGCCTCTTTAATTTTGTGAAGGCAAAAAATCGAAACCTAATAAACACATGTATATGTTAAAAAAAAAAAAAAAAAGTACCTTCCTTGGTACCTTTTAATGCTGTGGCCTTGAATTTT
The DNA here is from genome assembly GCA_963574355.1 of Loris lydekkerianus. Classification (NCBI taxonomy): domain Eukaryota; kingdom Metazoa; phylum Chordata; class Mammalia; order Primates; family Lorisidae; genus Loris; species Loris lydekkerianus. The sequence continues at coordinate 15,889 of CAUYPK010056876.1, read as the reverse complement.
ACTTTATCTTATAAAATCTTTTGTTTTATTTATGAATTTCTAATATAACACTACCTAAACTTTTCTTTTTATTATTACTGGGCCATTTATTTTAAGTGCATCTCTTGCACAGAACATATAATTGGATATAAGGATTTTTCAGCCTAAGAATTTTTACTTTTGTTTAGAAGAATTAACAAAAACCCAGAAATAAGGCCAAAAGATAACTCCACATCCTTTCACTGCTGCAGCTGAACCCTGGCAAGTTTGCTGACAGTCACCCAGCCTCAGTGGGGGTGTAACGTTATTTGACTTAACATTAATACTTACTATGGGATTCAGGCCCAGACTCTGTCAAATTACCTGTCAACTAATATAATATGAAAATAATTTATGTCTAGTCAAAATATAAATGAATGTTTTCCAAGAGAGAAGATAATATCAAAGGTATATTTTTATTGTCTATAGAACACTTTTATTTATCAATTTTATTCATTATTCTTTTTTTTACTGATTTTATAAATTTTATAAAGAAATAACCTCCTGTGAAGCAGCTTTGTCAATCTGCTTATTCCCTCATTAATTATTTAAACATATTCTCACTTAACATTTTGAAAATTATACTTGGATACTTCTTAGTAATAAAGGTTATCATCTTGTTTCATGCTTTTTGGTTTTTTAATCTCTTTTTGGTATGTGCCCTTTGGTTTTCTGTCTTCTGTTAAATGTTTTTGTTTTTTTTTAATCTTATGGCTATTTTATACAGTAGCAGAAAATGAGTCTATTGGACGATGTGAGTCATCTCACAGAGCTGATGGGAAAACTAGGGAAAAAGCATGAATAAAAAGGAGGCAGGAAACCCAGCTGAGACCTCACGGCACGGCAGCCTCCTTACCAAGCCTCTGTGAACACTCACTAACCTTCACAGAATATTGCCACCAGAAGAAACTACCACATTTTGCTATGTATATTTGCCCAAATTTCTGTGGGAAAAATAAAGATGTGCATTATACACGGGTAGTACTCAATTCCCTATCTATATAAATCTTTCTAATTCTTTTATTTATCCTTATGCATTTAAATTGTAACTCTAGAAAGCAATAATGCTATCCATATGCAAAACAACACGCTGGAATATGGTGACCAGCTTGTTGAACTCATGCTGAACTTCCAATGAAAGCATTTTCAGCCAATGAAGAGCAAAGTATTTCTCTTCATCTGCTTTAGGTAGGAGCTAGCAATCTAGCTGGTATTTTTACAAAAATTGTTGGTAAATCCTTTGGCAAATGTCAAAAAGGTTTTCATATACTGCAGTTTTAAGCTAACAGTTACTGAATATGTCACAAAGCCTGGCAACAGAGCTGCCAAGGGACACTTGGGAGCTCCTCCCACAGAGAGTGTCACCAGATTGAGAAGGTGACAGGAAGAAAAACATCTTCAGATGCCAAGACAGAAGCAGGTGATCTGAGGGGAACTTCCAAAGTGGCCGGCGGTGGAGCAGGAAGTGAAGACCTGGATTCTGGGGCCACACCAGAGTAGGATCTCCTTCTCAACCAAGATGATACAAGAAGAGGGTTAAAGGATCATATGATAAAAATACTTTGGTAATTTCTCACAAACACCTAAATGGTGCTTTAACTTTATGAAGAGAGGAGGTTTGAACATGAAGACATGAATAAAACTTGCCCCAAAACTCCCAGCAGCCTGTGAGAATCAAGTTTTAGAATTTCATTCTTATGTCATCAATCTTCAAAAGCATTACAATTTTGAGCTGTCCCAAATCACTGAGATAGATGAGGTCCCACTCACATTTGATGTGCCATCCAACAGAACTGTGGACATCAAAGGAGCAAAGACCACGGCTATTAAAACTAGTGGACATGAGGAAACACATTTCATTGTTGTTCTAGCCTGTTGTGTAGATGGGCTAAAGCTACCACCTGTGTTCACCTTTAAAAGAAAAATGTTCTAGCAGGAAAGATTCCAAGTAGAGTTATTGCTCACATGCATGAAAAAGGATGGATGAATGAAGAAGGCATTAAAATCTGTTCTAACAATGTCTGGTCACAAAGGCCGGGAAGACTATTTAAAAAACCATCTTAGCTGGCTTTTGATCACTTCAAAGACCAGGTTACATAAAGTGCAAAAGCAGTTGCAGTGGACTTGAAAACCCAACTTGCTGTGATAGCTGGTGAGCTCACCAACTAACTGCAACGTCTTGCTGTGTCAGTAAACAAACCCTTTAAAGTCCTAATGAAAAAAGTAAGGACATCATGAATGCAGTCTGCTGGTAATGATTTAACTCCTACAGCAGAATCCAGAAAGCATCCGTCGTCCAGGTTTGTGATGGGACCTAAGATGGTGGAATGATGCCAAGAAGGAAGTAGCTATAAAATAGTTTAAAAAATATGGCATCACCCATGCCATAGATGGAAAGGAAGAGGATGAAAGCTACCAGGATAAGACTTTTCAGAAGACAAAGGTAATGCAGAAATTGAAGACCATACTTCTAACATTGATAGGCCAAGGAGCTCTTGGCCTTCTATACTTAAATATCGTAAATTTGTTACCAGTACATAAAATTTCTTATACATTGTATCTTTTCTTGTGTTTTATAATTATTACAAAACAATTTTTAGACCATAATATGCTAAAATGATTTTATGATACCTAAATACCTGCACAAGAACCCAAGTATAAACAAATTAAAAAATTAAATTAAGAAATTAAAACAAAAGACTTTTTTCCCTGAAAATCTGGGCCAAAAATGTGGGTATGCATTATACATGGCAAAACACAGTACTGCTGCCTTTGCCACCAGCCTGCTGGAATGATGTCGCGTGCCACAGCATATAAATACCACACTCCTCTATTTTTTTAAATCAGTCTTTCTAGCATTCTAGGCCTATTCTAGCTTATCCACTTGGCTAACCCTATGTTATTTTGAAGAAAAATATGTCTAGTTAAATTTTAAAGGAAATTGGGGACACTATTTTTATCTTAGTCAGTCAATACTTGGAGATCAATTTTCTACAAGTTTTCCACAGTACTTTCTAGATTTGAACAGGGTTTCACATAAACACAGTAAAATCAAATCTTCATTAACTCTCCATGGAAAAGCCTTACCTGGACCAAGTCCATCATGGCCTATCACAATCTTGTACAAATCTCCAAGGTGCACAGCTTCAAGGAAAAAAGTGTCAGTCTATAACCAAACAAAAAAAAGTATAGTTATATCCAGACTATAACTTTGATTTCTACCAAAAGTATAAATTATGACTTATTGGAAGAAGAAGATTCGTTAAGTAAATATATAAATCTGTCTAAATTAAGAAAGTACAGACAAAATGATAATATTAATTTCTCAAAAATAATAAGTTTCCATACATACCCACCTTCTTCTTTGTTGTCAACTCTTAGTTCTAAAAGCATCCAATATTCTGTCTCATCTGAAAGCTGTTCACTCTGTACTGAGTCTAGGGAGAAAGTTACCTGCTTAAACCTCCTTATTTTCTGCCAGGAGAGTTTCAAATGCTGAGCCTCATCTGCTTCCACAGGTAGTTGATCTAGCAGGCAGTACTTTGGGTGTCAGGCATAAAAGTTGGGGTGCTATGTGTGTGATCCAAACCCTGCACTCCTCTGGGAGAAGCTCCTGACTGCAGAGGTATTTCTGGGGAGTGGTTTGTGGTGCGAGCTTCTCTCAGCTTTTCTACCTGTTTGGATGTGGATGTTTCCTCAGTCCCTGGTATGCAGAGGTCTCTCAGTAAGTTTCTGCATTTCTCTCCAAGGGAACTGATCAATTTACAGTTGTTTATTCAGCATACCCACGGAAGGATTCAAAGTCAGGAGCCTCCTATTTTGCCATCTTGCTGACATACCCAATCCAAAGGTTGTAGAGTTCTTTAATTTCCACGTATTTATGAATATTCAGTCTCCTGTTGTTGTTTTCTGGTTTTGTTCCACTGTGGTTGGAAAGATAGTTTGTATGATTCTGATTTTCTTAAATGTGTTAAGACTTGCTTGTGATCTGTCCTGGTTAACGTCCGTGTGTGTTTGAGAAGAGTGTGCCTTCTCTTGTGTCTGGTGGTTCTGCATCTACCTGGTAGGTACAACTGATCTAATGATGTGGTTCAAGTCCACTGTTTCATTTCATTCTTCTAACCATTATTGAAAGGGGGCATTGAAGTCTCCTATTATTATTCTCTTGTTGTCTATTTCTCCCCTCAATTCCATAAATACTTACCCTCGCTCCCTCTCCTTCTCTCTGCCCCTCTCCACGTGAACATATTTGTGAACTTGATGTTAGGTGTATATATGTTTATAAATGTTTGATCCTGCTATCATATTTTTACCATGATATTTTTCTTGGTCTCTTGTGACAGGTTTTTATCTGATATAAGTAATGCCATTCCTTCTCTCTTTACATTCTTATTTGCACAGAATATCTTTTTCCATCTTCTTACTTTTAACAAATGCACCCCCTAGATCTAAAACAAGTCTCCTATGGGAACTTAAGTCATTCAGCTTATCTGTGTTTTTTATTGTTAATTTAATCCACTTAATTGTTTCCGTGTGTCTGCTAGCTTTCCCTCTCTCCTTTTCTTTCTTTCTTTTTTGGTCCTCACAGACAGTACCTCTATTTCTACAGCTCCCACCAGAAGGATTGGTGCTAAATCACCTACCTCTGGGAATGCAGGGCTCAGCATTTGAGAGTTCCTTGAACCACAGGCAATAAAGAGGCAATTTTAAATGGATGTAGGAACACTTCCCGTGGTTATCCTCCTATCAGATTCAGCACAGAGCAAGCAGGCAAAAATACCCAAACCCCATTTTCCTACTAGAAAAGGTTTGACTGGTCACTTCCTAGTTACTGCCCCAGAGTTGGCCTCTACGCAGCCTGCCTCTGGTCAGTGACAAGGCAGGTAATTAGAAGTACTCTGGGAGCCTGAAAGTACCTGCCTTCTTCCCCAGCTTGCCCCCGCAATAAAAGCAATCTCCACCTTCTCTCTGGCAGAAGTCTGTCCATCCACTGAGTGAGTACTCCACCTTTACAGCTCCTACTTGAAGGACTAACTCTGGGAGCTGACAAGGGGAGGCAAGTCATTCCCAGGGCCCCACAGAGATCAAAGAGGCAGTTAAACGGGTACTAAGGCTCTTCCAGAAGCTATTTCCCCTGGCTTCATGCACAGTGAGCAGGCAAAACCACCCAGCTCCCAGTTTCTCTCTAAAAGGGTTTTGCAACATAAACAAAATGTAGCATGTAAATGTGCATATACACACATGAAATGAAATAGCATTCAGCCATAAAATAACAGGAAATCCTGTTACATGCTACAACATGAATGAATCTTGAAAACATTATGCTAAGTGAAATAAAGCCAGTCACAATAAGACAATTTCTATACGATTTCACTTATAGGAGGTATTTAAAATAGTTAAATATGCAAAAACAGAAAGTAAAATGGTGGTTACCAGGGACTGTAGGCAAGGGTGGGGGACTGGGGAGTTTATTTAATAGTAATGAGCTCCAATTTGGGACGGTGAAAACGTCCTGAGGATCAGTTGCCCAACAATGTGACCCTACTCAACACTACTAAACTATGCACTGAAAACGGTTAGGATGGTAAATTTTATGTATTTTTTTGCTACTATTTATCATTTTTAAATCAGACAAAGGACTTTTTGCTTACTTGTCCTCTTAAAAAATTGCAGGCGCTCTCCGATCTAAATAGTTGTCTAGATCCTGTGTCTCCCTTTACTCCATGGACAGAAATGTAGACACTGGCCACTGTCCCAGCATCCCAGAGTTCTCCCGTTGCCACGTACACTTCATATATTGTCACTGACAAGAAAAGGAACACGAGGTTAGGTGGCAAGCACTACTCACAATAAAAAATTCAGTACAGCAGTCTCCGTATCCACAGGGGACATGGTCCAAGACCACCAGTGAACGCCTGAAACTGCAGGTAGGAACAAATCCTATATATACTTGTTTTCCCTATGTATACACACCTATAATAAAGTTGGATACAACACTAAACTGTCCACAATTTCAAGGATAGAAGATTCCTTCTTACTGTAGATCTTGGCAACCTCGGCATGCAGTTTTTTCCTTTCCTTAAGGACTTTCACCTTTTCACTCACAGCGAGCACGTTACAGCTTCTCTGTGACATACCCACATTACCAGCATCATTACTCTTGTACTAGACAAAGTATAATTCACGTCCCAGGTGGGAGGAAGCAGGACAACTGGAGATTTCATCACACTACTCAGAACAGTGCACAATTTAAAGCTTATGAATTGTTTACTTTTGGGATTCTGCATGTAACATTTTTGGACTGTAATTGACTATGGGAAACCACAGAAAGCAAAACCACAGATACAGGGAAACTACTGCACAGAAATCAAATCAGAGCTTGGCGCAGTGGCTTATGCCTGTAATCCCAACACTCCGGGAGGCTGGATTTCTTGAGCTCATGAGTTCAACACCAGCCTGAGGAAGACCCAGTCTCTACTAAAAACAGAAAAACAGGCCAGGCATAGTGGCCGGTGCCTGTAGTCCCAGCTGCTCAGGAGGCTGAGGCAAGAGGATTGCTCAAACCCAAGAGTTTGAGATTGAGATTGCTGTAAGCTATAACACTACAGCACTCTACACAGGGTGACCAGGGTGACAGAGTAAGACTCTGTATCAAAAAAAAAAAAAAAAAAAAAAAAAATCTAATCAAAAATCCTAGTTTCAGGTAAGATGGAGTGACCTACATCATCCGGTCTTTCCTGCTGAACGCAGCTAGAAAACCTTGACAGAATGTATAGAACAGCAATATGAAGACTCCAAAAAAAAAAAAAAAAAAAAAAAAATGAACAGCAATGGAAGAAATGGGGGGAAAGACTAAAATTTAAAGTAACACCACACATCAGTGAGTTTACCATTTTTCCTCCTCTACTACCCCCTAGATTGGACTCAACACACCAGAAGCCTGGGAGTAGGCACTGGAGCTCAGACATGGGGGCCCAGGAGAAGCTCTCTGGTTCCAGTTCAGGAAACAAGAAAGGGAACTTCTAACAGATAGAGAACGTGCAGACACTCTACCGTTATTTTTTTCATTTTTCATTTTTTTACATCCCAATGCCTAGACACAGGAACACACGGGAGCCAGCACTCAGATGGAGAGGAATTTCTCTTCTGTTTGGAGAGGCAGGTGTTCACAGGGTGGAGCCAACCCACGCGGCTTTCCTTACTTCCTCTGTCCTGCCACTGCTTAGCTAATGGGGGAGCGCAGAAGCATACAGCACAATGGGATAACTAAAGTCTTAGCTTTCTAGCCAAATGGCCAAAAAGTGGAGACCCAGAAAGGGTTTAATAACTGAACTGATATTGCAACTATATCCCACGGAAGACAGGCTGGAATTTGTGACCTGGAATTAACTAGTATTCCACTGTTTGCTAAAAGAAAAATATGAACATTTTCCATAGGACTTAAATATGAATCAGTATATCATATAATATATAAAATGCCCAGGACATAATCCGAATACTCAGAATATTAAAAACCATAAAAATATCAACACACATGGGGAAAAAAAAAATAAAAGACACCACCATTGAAATGATACTGTACTAGAGTTAACTGGAAAAGATTTTGGAGTAGCTGGCATTTAAATGCTAATGCAAACAATCATGAACACTCTCAGAACCAATGGAAAAATAGAAAATCTCTGCAAATAAATAGAAAATTTAAAGAAGAAACAAATGGAAGTCTTAGAACTGAAAAAGGCACCATAAACAAAGTTTAAAAATGATTGAAGAGGCTCAAGAACAGAATGGAGAGAATGCAGGAAAGCACCCATAAGCTCAAAGAAAAATATTTTCTCTTCTATCAACAGGGAAAATGTTTTTTAAAAATGAACAGAGCAATTGATGGGACCACACCTACGGTGCATCTTACAAGAGTACATGTGAAATTTACTAGATGTAGAATATAAATGTCTTACGACAATAACTAAGAAAATGCCGTGAGGCTATGTTAACCAGTTTGATGAAAATATTTCAAATTATATATAAAACCAGCACGTTGTACCCCATGATTGCATTAATGTACACAGCTATGATTTAATTTAAAAAAATGAACAGAGTCTCAATATCTGAGGGATAACAACTAAAAAATCTAATATTCATGGTATAGAGTTCCAGAATTAAAAAGAACCTGATTCCAGAGTTCTGTGAACTCAAGCACAGTCCTGCACTGCCGTCCCCACCAGCTCCACCCTCTGGGTCTTCGCATCAGTGATAGTGTCACACTCTTTATCAGTGATAGTGTCCACCTCAGCTCACACAGAAGCAGGGCTTGTAAGTAGTAATCACTGAGAGACATTTCATTCATTTCTAGTATTGTTAATTTGGCAATCTTCCTTTAACGATTAATGACTGTTCCTTATTATTTATTTACCCCAAATTTCATTTTTCCTTTTTTAAAAACCAAATAGTTTTGCTAAATCTGGAGAAGGAAAACAGTGGGAGAAAAATCAGAGAAAGGTGATTTATCACCTTCGTATTTTCATCAGAGGCACTTTTGTTTTATTTTCCGTACATGTATAAGAATTTTTAAATTCTTAAAGAATTTTAATTCTTTTAAGACAAATATATAAGAAAAGCAAACTGGAGCTTTCCTAATCAATTGACGTATTTTCCCAGGGATCAACTGCATAAACTGAAATAGAAAATAGTTATTTCATTAAAAAGCTCTGCTAGGACATCAGCAAGATGGTGCAAACGGCAGACCTACACCTTGTTCTCCCACAGATACACCATCTTAACAATAATACCTGGAAGAATTGCCTTTGTGAGAGCCCCAGAAATGGGTTAAGAGGTTCTAATATCTGGGCAAACCCCAAAACAAAAGAGCCTCATGGAAGCCCATAGAAATATTCATGGTGTTTTACACGCCTAAGCTCCTCCTCACCCTCAGCACACACAGCATGACCAAGTTGAATTCACGCCTGGATGTGAAAGGGCAGTTAAACATAGGAAAATCAAGCAAAGAAATAAAATATGTTAACAGAATGACAGACAAAAACCACAGTCACCTCAATAATACAGAAAAGTTATTCTTACAATTCATCATCCTTGATTAAAACTCTTAACAAGTGCTTGCTTCAGCAGCACATATACTAAAAACTCTTAACAAACAAAAACCAGTGTGTGGTGCCCCATGATCGCATTAATGTACACAGCTATGATTTAATAAAAAAAAAAAAAAACTCTTAACAAACAAAATCCAACCAAATCAAAAAAAATAAGCAAAGGGCTTAAGTAGAAGATATATGAATAACCAATAAACCTATGAAAATTCAACATTCCTAGATTATTAGAGAAATGCAATTGAAACCACAATGAAAAAACACCTCATAGCCACTGGGATGGACAACATTAAAAGAAGAAAAAACGTGTTGAGGAGAATGCAGAAAAATTGGAACCCTGGTGAGCTGTGGGTGGGAAGGTAAAAATGGTACAACTTCTATGAAAACAATATGAAGATTCCTCAAAAAATTAAAAATAGGATTACCACATGATTTAGTAACCCCATTTCTGGGTATATCCAAAAGAATTCAAAGTAGAATCTTAAAGAGATATTTATATTTTCATACCTATGTTCATTACAACACTATTCAATAGCCAAGAGGCAGAAGCAACTCAAATGCCCCTTGGCAGATGACTGGAACTGTGGCATGTACATAAAAGGGAATATTATGCACTCTTAAAAAGGAAAGACATCCTGTCACATGCTATGCCACGGAGAAATCTTGAGGACATTACACTAAGTAAAATAATCAGATCACAAGAAGAAAAATACTGTGTAATTATACTCATAGGATGTTTCCAAAGTAGTTAAAATCACAGAACCAGAAAGTAGCTGGGAGGGGAGAAAGGAGGCTTAGTATTTTTATGGACATAGAATTTCAGCTTTGTAAGAGGCAAAAGCTCTAGAAACCTGTTGCATAACAATATAAATACATTTAACACTACTGAACTGCACATTTTAAAATGTTTAATATGTTAAATACAATGTTAACACAAGTAAAAATAAAACCTTTTAAAAATGACTCAAAAGCCTGAGAGATCCCAATTTTGGTCAGTTTTTTTAGCAACCCTTATCCTCTACAGGAAAATAATTCCATAATTGCAAAACCTATTTTTTCAGGTATACATGATAGTAAACTTCTAAGCCAGGTAAATTGTTTTATAGTTCCTTTTGCCTTAAATGAGAAACACTACCATAATTCATTATAGGTTTAAAGAAACAATATATAGAAAAAAAAAAAAAAGACACGAATTAATCCAGCTTTTCTTATCTGTACCATCTACAATTGGTCACTCTACCTTTAATGAAGGATGTTTCTTGTCTTTAATGATATCATTTTAGACACAGCATCAATCTTTGCTAGAATATTAGGGAAAAATATGGCTAGTCGGTTGTTATTTGCTATATGTACTACTGACCTAGATAACTAAAGGCTTACCAAGTTTATAGATAGCACATGACAGGAATGGTTAGAATACCAAGCCATGAAGAGAAACTTAAAAAAAAATCTTTATTAATAAAGCATAAGTACCGAGCCCTACAGAGAAAGCAAGTAAAATTAGTATTTGCAGAGTATGCCTTCTTTGAGTAGAATTTTACAATTAAAACAGAGAGGAAGAAGCAAAAAGTGACCTCTGATCATTACTAATAGGGAGTAAGAACACGGCACTTTAGCAAACATCTCCCAAGGTGAAATGTGTGGGCTGACAAAGAAGAATGGTGAGAGGGCAGTGCTTGTGGCTCAAAGGAGTAGGGCACCAGCCCCATATACTGGAGGTGGTGGGGAAGAAGAAGAAAGAAGAAAGAAGAAAGAAGAAAGAAGAAAGAAGAAAGAAGAAAGAAGAAAGAAGAAAGAAGAAGAAGACGACGACTTATAAATGGTGACAAAAATGCTTACAAGGTTCATGCAAGCCTTCGCTTTTCAGTAGTAGGTCTATTCATGTCTTTTGAAAAATACCTTAACTTTAAAAAAAAAATCAAGAATGATCACAAAGGGATCATGGCTCTGTGCAAATCTTCTACCAGTCTATGTTCCCTCAAAAAGTCTTATAGGTTAGCATGTACCTAATCTTAATGGGAGATAATATTATTACTTATTTCTTTAGAAAACTAAGATAACACATTTTTGGTAGAATATAGCCTAGACTGGAGAAAAATCTATTTTTCCAATTGTCTATTGGAGGGGTACCGGCCTCCCCAATCAAAGCAAGTGACACGGCCTCATGTGCTCCCCAAGGAATGTTGCCTTAAGATGGAAAAATTTCTTTCTTTGTGGACATGCCCAGGCTAGTAAGAACAATCAGTTAAGTGTTCACAGAAAGGAAAGTTACCAGAGGGCTTCGCACGGTTGCAGCTGGGGGCTGGGCACCTGCGGGGGTTACAGGAAGAAATACTCTGTTCTATTCTCCTTTTAGCAAATTATTCTTTCTTTAGTTTTAGGGAACTAATCAAACAGAACAAACAGCTAGGCGCCGTTGTGGTTAAGCCTTGAGCAAAGTGTTCTTGATTTAGATTAACTATGTGAGTGTCTAGCAGCGTGTGTGCTGAACAAAGAATTTTTTAGCAGTCTTTATGATTTCACCATTATATGTTCCTTTTTCTATTCCTATACCTTTTGTTTTCTTTTGAGTACTGCTGTGTATAAAAACACCCAATAAATGTGGGTAGTCACTAAGAGCCTGAGTGAGCCTTGGTCTCCCTTTCATATTCCTTCTGTGTGCAGTGCTTCCCTCTGTGTCTCTGAGCATCTAGTTCTGAGACAACAACAGTCTATTTAATAATTCTCATATGCCCTTATTCTATTCCCTTCCAAAACAGAGGCCAGAAGACCCAATAGTAAATGGCTTTTATGGACAGTCACCCTGCCTTCCTGTGGTGGACAGCAGTGACTCCCAAACCCTAAGTATTTCAAGAGCCTATTCTCAGCCATATTTACACAACTCTCTACTTTTGGCCAAATATTTAAAAGTCCTTAACCAGTTGTGTTTGCATTTCCTGATCAAATAGGTACATTTTCAAAAATAAGGTAGAGGCTGGTGGGCAAAGTACAGATTGACTTGTATGTCTTAGCCCTGGAGTAACTTCATCTGACATTCAATTTTCTCATGACCTTCTAAGAATTAATCTCCTTATTTTGATTCAGAGGCATTTCAGCTGACCTTCTTACGGGGCCAACTATGGACAAGAACATGTCCCCAAATGACAGCATATGAAACAACTAAAAAGCATTTAGATGCAGTTGCCACACCAGAGAGGTAACATGAGAAAATGAGAAGTTCCATTCGTTCATTCAGTTACTCATTTATTCAACATATATTTATTGAGTTCCCTGTTCCTTCAGCATTTAGAAAAACAAGTTTTGTTTGTGTGTCCTGGAATTGGATCTTCCCTACCTGGAAGGACAGGGTGTCCTTTATTTAAAAGAGGAAATTCTCGACAGATTTCCCCATCCTCTTGATCCCGTGCCAACCATCGTTGAACAGGTATATAAAACTGAGTTCCAGAATTCATGTTCTGCAATCGTATCTACAATAAAAACAATATTGCTTGCAAAAAATGTAGGAATGTTTTATCAAACAGTCAATGTTTTACTTGGATAAAAGTGTTTATCCAAGCCAGCCATTTAGCTCACGAGAAATTGATTACTTAAAAGAAAAAGGCTTAATCTCTTCTTTTACTAACATCTGAAGTATAGTGGTATTTCTTTTCTATACCTAAAATTTTTTTTCTATTTATTTTTTTTAGAGACAGGTCTCACTATGTTTCCCAGGCTGGTTTTGAACTCCTGGGCTGAAGCAAGCATAGGTAACTATACCTAAATTTTGTTATTTCTGATTTCTCTATTTTGAAATGTTTATATCAAACATACTAATTGCTTCCCAAATTTGATGTGTCATTAATGTTTTTCTCCTATGAAAGAAATGTTCACAATATTTATAAATATATTATTTCCCTGTTTTAACCTCTTAGAAATTTTTATTTAAAATAATTTATAGTTATAAAAGATTAGCAAGAGATTAGATTTTATGCACTACAAATTCAAACTGATATGGGTCCTAAAATCAATGTGATTATTTTATGGAAATGTTCTATCACTGTTGCTACTATGGAACAGGTAACCTTATTCAAATCCCCTCATGTTACAGGTATAAGTTGGCTTACTTAAAGTTTCAAATTTCAAACTTTTAAATTATATTATTAGAATTGAACAGAAATTTTTCAACCTATTATCTTACATCTTAATTATGCCAAATGAACTTATTAAGGGCTTTAGATACTCAAAATAAAACTTCAAATCAAGAACAAGTCTCTTCTTTATCGATACTCAAAGAGAGGTGAGGTAAATCTCAGGCAAACAAATTCCCTTACAATGAGAGAATATTTGCCACAGAAAGAGACCATAGTCATTTGTAGACTGATTATTATATCATGTCTCTGCAACACAATATAACTTTTTCAATCACCTAACAATTGTGTCAGCATTCCAGCTTCATGATGAATGCAATCTTGCTTAATGGTCACCAACCATATGAGATGGCAGGAGGATTAATGGTAATTTTCATTAGTTAGTTTAGCTTACTGAGAGGGAAATAAGAAAAATGTATTATTAGTATTATAATATATGATCACTTAAGAATCAATTTGAATATACTTCAAAAGTTCCATATAGCACAAAAAAGAGCATTATTTCATCTAAAGACCAGGCAGTGACTTTGAATTTTGAACTCTGACCTCTACATTCTGTATTTTCAGAAAGTAAGTTTTATTTAGTCATTCTGCTTCAGGCTCCTTTATAACTTTAGCATAAATAAGATATCATCTATTAACAACTATATGCTCCTGATAATGGAATTTTATAACTCCATTTTACTCATCTTCCATGGATTTCTAATTAATTTTCTAAATACCATAATACCATAGAAGAGCACGTTTGCCAAGAACATTAGGAATACAATTAGACGCTCTGTGCATTTGGGGAACTTGTTTAGTTAAAGATCATTTATTTTGAAGTGATAGAAGATGTAAATACACTATACACAAAAATGGATGACAAGCTGGAGATAATTTCAGTACTGAAGATCTGCATTTACTGGCAATCATGGAAATCAGTAGAATATTTCATTCTAAACAATATAGAAAATTAAGCCCTTTTTCCTCTTTTTCTCTTAAAAATACTCAAAGAGCATATTATCTTGCTTAGCATGAATAGACAAATTTTCAGAGCTGGCATTCAAGTCTGGTAGATTATTACAACACAATGGTCTATCTTTACAATCTCTCTGAAGCAAATGGTACACAGCTAGTCATCTTTTCATCAGTACTGCAACTCTATCAAGAAGTTATGTGATTTAATCCAGAGTCCCAAGAATTTTCATTTCTTTGCAAAGAGGTGGAAGGACTGTTTGGTTGAAGTGCTTCCTTCAATCAATTATGCATTAATTATAATTAATTAATAAGAGCATATGATAGTGCTGCCTTGAAGAATGCACTGACTAAAAATGTCCAGGTTTGACTCCATCAGCTCACAGCAGGCATAAATGCCTCCTAGGGAGCTGATTCCTAGAATAAATTTGCAGAGAATTTTGCAAAGGATTGGGAAGGTGTTAATACATCCTTACCTCTTTACAGTGCCAGGAAGGAGAGCATCCAGAGTTGGTATGACCAATACGAATCTTAAAAAGTGTTCCAGTGTCTCCAACTGTGATCTATAAAGAGCCAAGGAAACAACATTCAATGTAATTTCACAAAATTCACTTAAAACCAGCTCAGATCAGGACATTATATATTGATAAATAGATCAGTTTATCAAGAAGATATAATAATTATAAACATGCACACACCTAACACGAAAGCATTAAAATATATAAGCAAAAATTTGGGGGGACAGAGTCTCACTCTGTTGCCCTTGGTAAAGTGCCATGGCATCTTGGCTCACAGCAACCTCTAACTCTTAAGCTTGAGCAATCTTCTTGCCTCAGCCTCCCCAGTAGTGAGACTACAAGCATGCACCACTACACCTGGCCCGTTTTTCTATTTTTAGTAGAGATGGGGGTCTCGCTCTTGCTCAGGCTGATGTTGAACTCCTGAGTTCAACCAATCCACCTTCCGTGGCCTCCCAGAGTGTGAGGAATACAGGTGTGAGCCACCATGCCTGGCCCCAAATAAGCAAAATTTAATAAAACTGACAGTCTATGATAATAGTTGGACCCTATTTAACAAATGGTGCTGGGTGAACTGGCTGGCAACCTGCAGAAGACTGAAACTGGACCCACACCTTTCACCATTAACTAAGATAGACTCTCACTGGATTAAAGATTTAACCTTAAGACATGAAACTATAAAAATACTAGAAGAGAGTGCAGGGAAAACCCTTGAAGAAATCGGTCTGGGCGAGTATTTTATGAGGAGGACCCCCCGGGCAATTGAAGCAGCTTCAAAAATACACTACTGTGACCTGATCAAACTAAAAAGCTTCAGCACAGCCAAGAACACCGTAAGTAAAGCAAGCAGACAGCCCTCAGAATGGGAGAAGACATTTGCAGGTTATGTCTCTGACAAAGGTTTAATAACCAGAATCCACAGAGAACTCAAATGTATAAGCAAGAAAAGAACAAGTGACCCCATCGCAGGCTGGGCAAGGGACTTGAAGAGAAACTTCTCTGAAGAAGACAGGCGCGCAGCCTATAGACATATGAAAAAATGCTCATCATCTTTAATCATCAGAAAAATGCAAATCAAAACTACTTTGAGATATCATCTAACTCTGGTAAGATTAGCCTATATCACAAAATCCTAAGACCAGAGATGCTGGCATGGATGCAGAGAAAA
>CAUYPK010056875.1:0-58491 GCA_963574355.1 Loris lydekkerianus | reverse complement strand
TTTTTTTTTGCAATTACAGAGTGGTATTCAGTTAACAGAACAATTATTTCGTATAAGCTGCATCAGAGACAACTGAAGATGAAAAAACTACCATCCCCATACATAACCAATATGTGCTGTGCACCAACGAGAACCTGCTTTAAATTTCCGTGCCAATTTACAACCCCCATACTGTACCAGGCAAGGTTCGTGGCTGTTGTCGTGGTGCCTGTGGCTCAAAGGAGTAGGGCGCTGGCCCCATATGCTGGAGGTGGTGGGTTCAAACCCAGCCCTGGCCAAAAACTGCCAAGAAAAAAAAAAAAAAAAAAGAAAAGAAAAGGAAGGTTCGTGGCTGTTGAAAATACCACCAGGCCCGGGCTATCTAAAGACACATTTCGTAGTGTGTTAACTATGCAAAAAAAGACACTGTACAGTTTAAAAACAAATCTTACACAACCTTACATTTTAATTTTTTTCATTAAAAGGAGTTGTATACAGGGTGGTTAAATGCTTTATAGACAAGGAAAAAAACTGTGCTAGAACCAACTTATTCATCCTCTTCATCTTCCTCCTCTTCCTTCTTTTTCTTGCTTTTTTCAGCCTTGACGACTCCCTTTTTCGCTGCATCAGGCTTTCCTTTAGCTCGGTATGCAGCAATATTCTTTTCGTATTTTTCCTTCAGCTTTGCAGCCTTCTTTTCATAAGGCTGCTTTGTCATCCGCAGCAGTGTTATTCCACATCTCTCCCAGCTTCTTTGCAACATCACCAATGGATAGGCCGGGATGTTCTCCTTTGATTTTTGGGCGATACTCAGAATAGAACAAGAAAAAGGCCGAAGGAGGCCTCTTGGGTGCATTGGGATCCTTGAACTTCTTTTTTGTTTCCCCTTTAGAAGGGATATAGGTTTTCATTTCTCTTTCATAACAGGCCTTGTCCACCTTTGCCATATCTTCAAATTTTCCTTTCTCTTTAGCAGACATGGTCTTCCACCTCTCTGAGCACTTCTTAGAAAACTCTGAGAAGCTGACTGAAGCCTCTGGGTGCTTCTTCTTGTGCTCCTCCAGACAAGTTTGCACAAAGAATGCATCTGATGACATTTTGCCTCTCGTCTTCTCAGGATCTCCTTTGCCCATGTTTAGTTATCTTTCCTCAGCGAGGCACAGAGTCGCCCAGTGCCCATCCGGCTCTCACTTGCCCCGGCGCTGTCTCTGTGGAGCTCAGTGTGCTGCAGTGGCTGTGAGAGCGGGAGCCAGACGCAGCCTCCTCACTCTCTCCACTCTGCAACATTCCAGACACAGATCTTCCCATTCAGAAGTGGGTGTCTCTGCTGATACTGGAGCGCCACCTACTGTTCCACTTAAAAAAAATTTTTTTTGAACTCTCCTGGATACCCAAGAGGATCATTTTAACCCCAAAGCCTAGAGCTAAAGAAGAACAACTGGAAGGAGAAAAAGAGAGAAGAAGTTAGGGAAAGGAAATAAAGAAGAAGAAACCATTCATGAGGAGAAACCAGAAAAAAAATTCTAGCAAAAACTCTAGTTGATGATATGATAACTGAAATATTCCTAAGCCTAGCCAGAAAGTCAGACATATTCCCACTAGACAACTTAATTCAACCAGAGCTTCTCCTAGATACAATGTAACGAACCTGGTCAAACAAAGTGGAAGAAGTTCTACAAGCAGTCTGGTATAAGCAGCAGCCCACCTAGGAGGGAATACTCCTCAGGTTAACAGCTGATTTCTCAGTGGAAACTTGACAAGCCAGAAGAGCCTACTCTTAATCTTCTTAAACAAAACAAACTGCCAGCCTAGGATTCTGTATCCTGCAAAACTAAGTTTCATATTAAATGGAAAAATCCAATTTTTTTATTAACAATCAAACCTTGAGGAAATTTGCCACTATAAGACCTACTCTGCAGGAAGTACTCAGACCTGTACTATACACAAACCGCCACCACAGTAAAGATACCTGGAAACTAAAGGACAAAGCCTCGCTTCCACAATGACATAAATGATAAAGCAAGGCAATCGACCTTCCATATAAGATAAACAGAACTCCACCCCACCTACCAATCCTTGCAATAAATGTGAAAGGCTTGAATTTCCCACTGAAGAGACACAAGCTGGCTAACTGAATTAAAAAAAAAAAAAAAAAGCCAAGTATATGCTGTCTTCAGGAAATGCATATAACCCCTAAGGACAAATCAAGACTCTGGGTGAGGGACTGAAAAACAATATTTCATGCGAATGGAAACCCAAAGAAAGCAGGAGTTTAAATTCTTATTACAGATACAATTGACTTTAAAGCAACAAAAGTAAAGAAAGGTAAAGATGGACATTATAGACTGGTCAAAGGAACAACTCAACAAGACGACATTTCATCCTAAATATTTATGCACCCAACTTAAATGCTTCCAGATTTATAAAGCAAATCCTACTTCGTCTGAACAATATGATAAAAAACCACACTGTAATAGCAGAGGACTTCAACACCCCATTGACAGAACAGGACAGATCCTCCAAACAGAAACTAAACAGAGAAATGATGGACTTAAATATTACTCTAGAACAAACAAGCTTAACCGACACACATAGAACACTTCATCCTAATACTACTGAATATACATTCTTCTCATCAGCTCATGGATCATTCTCCAAGATAGACCATATCCTAGGTCACAAATGAAACCACAAAAGATTTTTAAAAACAGACATTGTATTTTTACAGATCATAATGGAATTAAAATAGAACTCAATGCTAACAACAAAAAAATCTCATCCCCATACAGAGTCATGGAAACTAAACAACCTGGCCAGGCGTGGTGGCTCACACCTGTAATCCTAGCACTCTGGGAGGCAAAGGTGGGTGGATCACCTGAGCTCAGGAGCTTGAGATAAGCCTGAGCAAGAATAAGACTCTGTCTCTAAAAATAGCTGGGCGTTGTGGCAGGTGCCATGGTGGGCACCTATAGTTCCAGCTACTTGGGAGGCTGAGGCAAAAGAATTGCTTGGGCCCAAGAGTTGGAGGTTGCTGTGAGCTATGACACTACGGCACTCAACTGAGAGTGACAAACTGAGTTCCATCTCAAAAAAGAAAAATAAAAAAGAAATGAAAAAGAGGAAAGAACAATAGATACCACAGAAGTACAAAATATCATCACCAAATACTTACAAAAATCTCTATGGCCAGAAAGTCGAGAACATGGAGGAAATGAAGAAACACTTGTAACCACACTACCTCCCTAGACTCAACCAGGAAGAAATGGACTCTTACACAGACCAATGTCAAAAACTAAAATTGAAACAATAAGAAAAAAGTTTCCAACAAAAAAAGTCTCAGATGGATAGTTTCACACCAGAATCCTACCAAACCTTCAAAGAAGAGTGTATAACTACATTTCAGAATCTATTTCAAAACATTGAGAAGGAAGGAGCCCTTCCCAATTCCTTCTATGAAGCAAATATCATCTTGATATCAAAACCAGGAACGGACACAACAAAAAAGAATCAAAACTACAGACCAATATTATTAATGAACACTGACACAGAAATACTCAACAAAATGTTAGCAAACAGAATTCAGCTATGCATCAAAAAAATAATTCATTATGACCAGATGGGCTACATCCCAAGGAAGTGAGGCTGGCTCAATATATACAAGTCTATAAATGTAATTCACCATCTAAACAGAAGTAAAAACAAAAAGACTATATAATCCTCTCAGCAAGATCAATAGGTGCAGAAAAAGCTTTGATAAAATTCAGCATCCTTTTTTGATAATAACACTTAAGAAGCCATCTATAACAAAACCATAGCCAACAGCATATTGAACAGAGAAAAACTAAAAGCATTCCCACTTAGAACTGGAGCCAGACAAGGATGCCCACTATTGCCACTACTATTCAACATAGTGCTAGAAGTCAATGCAATCAGACAAGAGAAGGATATGAATGGTATCCAAATGCAGACAGAGGAGCTGAAACTATTGCTCTTTGCTGACGATATGATCACACATCTAGAAAACCCCAAGGACTCAACTGTGAGCCTCCTGGAATTGACAAAGAAATACACCAGTGTCTCAGATTATGAAATCAATGTACAAAAATCAGTAGCCTTCATAGACACCATCATCTGTCAAGCTGAAAACTAAATCAAAGACATAATACCCTTCACAGCAAAATCAAAGAAAATTAAATACTTTGGAACATATTTAACAAAGGACATGAAGGATCTCTACTGACAGAACTATGAAACCCTGAGAAAAGGCTGTTAACAGAAGAACATGCTCAGGGCTTGGAAGAAGCAACATTGTCAAAATGTCTATAGTTCTCAAAGCAATCCACAGATTTAATGCAATACCCATTAAAATGCCAATGTCATACTTTAAAGATCTTGAAAACTTAATTGTACGTTTTGTGCGGAACCAAAAAACAACCCGAATAGCCAACAAAATTATATGAAATAAGAACAAATCTGGAGGCATCACTTTATCAGACTTGAGGTTATACTACAAGTCTATAGTGATCAAAACAGCATGGTACTGTCAATGGAACAGAATGGAGAATCTAAAGATGAAACCAACCTCATACTGCTAATCTGATCTTTGACAAAGATGAAACCAACCTCATACTGCTATTTGATCTTTGACAAAGAAAACAAAAGCATAGGCTGGGGAAAAAAATCCCCATTCAATAAATGGTGCTGAGAGAATTGGTTAGCTACATGCAAAAGATTGAAACTGGACCCTCACCTCTCACCACTTACAAAAATTAATGCACAATGGATAAAAGATTTACATCTAAGACATAAAACTATAAAAACCCTAGGAGAAAGTATGGGAAAAACTCTTAATTGTGTCAGCCTAGGGAAGGAATTTATGAAAAAGACCCCACTGGCAATTGCAGCAACAATAAAAATAAATAAATGGGACCTGATCAAGATAAAAAGCTTCTACACAGCTAAGACACATTCAACAAAGCAAAGAGACAACCTAAAGAATGGGAGAAAATATCTGTGTGCTACAAATCTGACAAAATGCTAGCAAGCAGAATCTACAAAGACCTCAAGCAAATCAACAAGATCAATCAACCACATTAAAAATTAGGCAAGAGACATGAATAGAACGTTTTCTCATGAGGACAGATGAATGGCCTATAAACACATGGAAAAATGACCACTGTCCCTAATCATCAGAGAAATGCAAGGCAAAACAACTTTAAAATATCATCTAACCCCTATAAGAACAGCCCACATCACAAGGTCCCAAAACAACAGATTTTTGCCTGGGTGTGGAGAGAAAGGAACTCATGTACTGTTGGTGGGACTGCAAACCAACACAGCCTCTATGGAAAGAAGTATGAATATTCCTCAAAGAGCTAAAAGCAGACCCAACATTTGATCTTGCAATCTCATTACTAGGTGTCTACACAAAAGAAAAAGTCATTTTGCCATAAGGACATTTGTACTTGAATGTTGATAGCAGCACGCTTCACAACTACAAATCCTTCAACACATGAATGGATTAATAATCTAAGGTATATGTATACTAAGGAATGCTATTTAGCCATAAAAACGATGGTAATTTCATATCTTTTGTAACAACCTAGATGAACCTGGAAAACATTCTCCTAAATGGAGTATCACAAAAATGGAAAAACGACCACCACATCTACTCAGTACTTAATTATATCCAGTAGATTAACAACTACATGCTCACGTGAGAAAAAAATTCAATTAAATTCAAGTGGTGGGGGCGGGTTGGGTAATTCCTACCCAAGAGTGCACTGCATGGGTACACTGCACATTCCTAGGTGAAGGGCGTAACTGAAACCCAGATTTTAACCTTATAAAAGCAAACCATGTAACCTAATCCTATATACTCCCATATTAATCTGGGGAAAAAAACTACTTCTGATCTTGCCTTTGAAACTCTCCTAACCAAGATCATTAATGATTTTACTCCGTAAAACCCAATGCACAATTTTTACACATAACTTATCTGGCCTTTTAATGGCCAGATAAGTTGGACACTGCTAACCAATTCCCTTCTAGAAACATACTTTTTCCTTTGCATTTCAGGACAGCATTTTCTTCTGTTTCTCTGGTCACATCTTCTCAGTCTCCTCCTAAAAGTCCCTGAAGTATTGGTTTGCTTCAGGATTTGGGACTTGGCTTTTTGCTTTGCTTACATACTCTCCCTGGGCAAGTTTATCTATTCCCGTCACCTCCATTCCTAGCTCACGCTGATAATGATTCCCAAGTATAAACTTAAAATTTTACTTCCTTAGCTTCACCCTTATATATCCAGCATCCAGTTGGACATTTCCCGTGATATTTCGCAGTGTGTCAAACACAGTAAGTCTGAGACTGAACTGACTCCCTCCAACCCCAAACCCTGACTAAGTGAGTGGCACTGCCACCCAGTGGGTACCCACATGGGAAACCCAGGACTCAACCTTCACTGCCTCCCCTTCATCCAACATCCAATCAGTCCCTAGGTCCTTTGGATTTTATGACATGTATGTCTTTTGATTCCAACTACAATTCTATTGCCAGGTCTACTACCCCTTCCAGGCCAATCTCATTTCTTACCCACAGGTTTTAGTACCTTCCTAACTGGGCTTCCTCCCTCTAGGTTTGCTTCTGTCCCACACATTTCCTGCATAACAACCAGATATATATATATATATATATATATATTTTTTTTTTTTTTTTTTTTTTTTTTTCTTTTCTTTTCTTTTACAAAGAGTTTTACTTTATCATCCTCGGTAGAGTGCCGTGGCGTCACACAGCTCACAGCAACCTCCAACTCCTGGGCTTAGGCGATTCTCTTGCCTCAGCCTCCCGAGTAGCTGGGACTACAGGCACCTGCCACAACACCCAGCTATTTTTTTGTGGCAGTTTGGCTGAAGCCAGGTTTGTACCGGCCACCCTCGGTATATGGGGCCAGCAGCCTACCCACTGAGCCACAGGTGCCATCCAACCAGATAGATTTTTCTAAAATGAAAATTTGAATATGTCACTTCTCAATTCATAACTCTTCAGTAATAACCCTACCATTTTTAAGATAAAGAGCAAACTCTCAGGCTTTATGGTGGACTAGACGGACCCTTTCACTATAGTGCAACTAGATCCTGGATAAAAGCCATCTCATTCCCATAACAAAAAAGTTAGCAGGCTCGGTGCCTGTAGCTCAGAACTTAGCAGTTAGGGCACTGGCCACATACACTGGGCCTGGCAGGTTCAAACCTGGCCCGGGCCCTGCCAAACAACAACGACAACTACAACAACAAGAAAAAATGGTCAGGGGCGGCGCCTGTGGCTTAGTGGGCAGGGTACCTGCCCCATATACTTAAGGTGGTGGGTTTAAACCTGGCCCGGCCAAACTGCAAACAAAAAATAGCCAGGTGTTGTGGCGGGTGCCTGTAGTCCCAGCTACTTGGGAGGCTGAGGCAAGAGAATCGCCTAAGCCCAGGAGTTGGAGGTTGCTGTGAGCTGTGACTCCACAGCACTCTACCCAGGGCGACATAGTGAGATTCTATCTCAAAAAAAAAAAAAAAAAAAAAAAGTTAGCAGAGGCTAGAAGGGTAGGCTCAGGGAAGGGGTGTAGTTATCCTAAGTGCTGATATCAGTAGCAGTACTGCTGATATAAAGTTAGCTTTAGGCCAGTAGTGAGGTAGAAGAGCTAATCCTAAAACTCTTGTTCTAAGTTGGAAGCCTTGAGAGGTGTGCTAAAGTATTCCAGGTCAGAGGTGACCCCTGACTATTGGCAGAAACAAAAGAAGCTGATGTCCTTTAGAGAGAAGCATGTCTAATTTAGTAATACAGATTCCTACAGACTGAAATATGAGCTCACAATGAAAATTAACAAGCACGTGGAGACTAGCACCATGAGAATCACCAGAAACAGTAAACAACATATTTAAATCCCCAAGAACCACAAATATTAGAATAGCTGGATAAATACTATAGTGCTATATATTAAATGTTTAAAGAAAGAAAAGAAACAATAACCGGAATGTAAAAATGACATTCATAGGAGACATCGCAGGGATAAAGAAAACGTGTAAAAATGAAATACAGAGTTTCTGAAATAATTCAGTGAATGGATTAAATAGAAGGTTAGAGTCAAAGGAAGAGAGAATTAGTGACTTGGAAAATATACTGGAAATATTTTTCCATGTATAAGGCCCTTTTTTTTTTTGGGGGGGGGGGGGAGATAGAGTTTTGCTTTGTTGCCCTTGATAGAGTTGCTGTGGCGTCATACCTCACAGCAACCTCAAACACTTAGGCTTCAATAATCCTTGTGCCTCAGCCTCTCGAGTAGCTGGGACAACAGGCGTGTACCATCATGCCTGGCTACTACTTCTACCTTTGTAGAGATGGAGTCGCACTATGTTGCCCAGGCTGGTCTCAAACTCCCGGCCTTGAGCAATCCTCCTGCCTGGCCACTCAAAGTGCTGCAATTACAGACGCCAGCCACCATGCCCCCTAACATAGTTCTAATTATAGACTCTCAGAAGGAGGGAGTGGAGAGCACGAAAGAGAGGCACCTCTGAAGAGAAACAGCTGTAAATTTTCAACAAATGAACATGAATCTGCAGGCCCAGGAAGTATAATACATATCTAGGATAAGTAAAAAGAAATACATGCTGTGGTAGCCAGCCTACAAGATAACCCCCAACGATTCTCACCTCCTGGTATTCACAACCTTGTATAGTTGTCTTCCTAATTGTACCAAGGTTGGTCTGTGTGGCCAACAGAATAGGACAGAACTGATGTGTGTTGTTCCAAGATTTGGATAGAAAGACACTGTGGTTTCCACGTTGGTCGTTCTTTTACTTTCTTATTCTTTTCTGGGTCACTTGTTCTGCCCTGTCAATGAGCAGCCCTAAGGAGAGACCCAGAGGAGGAGGGACTGAGGTCTCCTGCCAGCAACCCCACGAGTAGCTATGCTGGAAGCAGATCCTCAGGCCCTAGTCAAGCCTTGGGATGACTGCAACTGCAGCCAGCAGCTTGCTGCAGCCTCATAAGAGACCACGAGCCAGAACCATACGGAGACGCTGCTTCTGGACTCCTGACTTAGAAAAACTGTGACATAATAAACATTGTCCTAAGCAGCTAAATTTCCTAGTAATTTCTACAGAGTGATAGATAACTAATACGCATGCCAAGATAAAACAGTTCGGAATGGCTTACAAAGAGCCTTCTCCATCTGGCCCAGACTGTCCCTTCAGCCTCACTTCTTGCCACACTCTCCCCAGCATACTACATTTCAAACACACCAAACCTCTTTTAATTTCTGGAACGCACCCCGCTCTCTGCCCTCTCTGCGGCTCGTGTGATGGACCCTGCCTGACATATTCTTCAACACCTTCTCCCCTACTCCCAACACAAATACTCATTTGGCTAACTGCTGCCCATCATCAGAGCGCTCAGCACGTTGTACCATATAGTCTTGCTAAACTGTCTTTCCACTGGACTGCAGGCAGGACAATACCTGCGTCCTTCATTATCATGCCTGCACAGCTTCCCGCACAAAGAAGGTACTCAGTAAACATTTGTCCTTTATAACCCACAGGATAGGGCCAGGCAGGAAGGCTAAAGGTTGAAGAATGTAAACACTCTCAGGCAATGATCCAAAAGAAATCTTCAACACAGCAACTGACTTAACTAAGAAACCAAGAAACTGCTATCTTCTACAGTAGCCTCAGGTTTAGGGGAGGCTCGGGTGGAGTCAAGACTTAAAAGTTAAATGGTTTTCAGTTCCTCCTAAGTCAAGCCCTGTTGCTGTGGTTTCACTATAATCTTCAAATCGAAATCTCTGTCCATTAGACACACCCATTCTTGAAAGCACACTCAAAACTGTACTCAAAGCACAAATAGAAATGACTTTTTAAAATTGTCATCTGTTCTGCATTTGTAGGACAATTCTAGCCTCTTATGATAATACTTAAGATCAGATCATATATGGTATTTGTGGAATGTGCCTAAATATGAACTTATACATACACATATATACCATGTCATAAAATATTAATCACTAGTACCCCCTATTGGTAGAAATACTTTATCTGCTCATGTGAATGGTCTTATTGCCCTCTAGTGACCACAACCTATAAAGACAGAAAATCCAGCAGCAGATGGGAGAATCTCCTTGGCTACAATGATAGGGTTTTATGTTCTTTAAGTGTCTAATTTTCTCAGATTCTGGTTTATATTACAGGGGTGCAACACTCAGACTCTTGGGGGACCCTCTGGGGATTTTATACAGCTCTTCCCAGCTGTTAGTGCCAGTCTGAAGCTGCTCTCTCTCCTGCTTCTCATGAACAAGAGGTCAAGGGGAGGCAGACAGGCAATGGCAGCACTAGTGAGGGCAAGAGCAGCAGCTGTGAGTGACGCCCTGGACTCCCTGGGGAGGCAGGAGCAGCTTGAGCAACACATGCCGGCCTTCCCTTGCATATTATTCACAGTAGTATACTGGGGTAAAATGGCAGTTCAACACAATTCCTGCCTTACCTTTTAAATATCTCACACTGTAATAAATGATAAAGCAGCAATGTTGCTATCATTTTCTTTTATAAACCACACTTTGCAGGCTATTTAGACTTAAGATAGAAAAGCCAAGTCTCTTTCAAGATGTAACTGAGATGTCAACTCCTCCAGGAAGCCTTTTCTGAAGTCCACATATGTAAACGATTTCTGTCCTTTGTGCCTGCGTATACCTCGTATAGGCCAGAATGGTACCCAGAACATGATGTACGTGTTTTTATTTGCACATTCAGAATGTTATCTGCAGTTCACTACAGTTACCATCCATGAGGGAAGGTAAGAAATTGAATGTAAGGATTTAGGAACTCTTATGGCACTTTGACAAGACTGATTTCTCTATCTGTTGAATCAAATTTAAAAACTGGGGTTTATATTTCATGGATTTTAATATCATTTTTCTGGTAATTTTTATCACATATTATAAAAGTACAGACCTGCAACCAAGGGGGAAACATTCTTTTAATGGTTCTTTGTCAGAGATAGTTTGAAAAAGACTGGTATGACAGACAACTTCATGTTTGCAGGAGAGAGGAAAGAAAGAAAAGGAAACAAAATATAAGCACTTTTCATAAAATTAAGAAGCAACATACCTATCCTTGTTGATTTTAGCACTTCCCTGGAGGGTATTTTCTTCTTTAATTCTAGTAAGGCTTCAACTAGATTCTCTTTGGTTTGAACGGGAAGTTCCAACACAGTTTTCCATCTTTTTATGTCTTCTACAACCACAACTCTCTGGGAAAAAGAAAAGTGATTTTGAAAATGGAATATTTTCATTAGAAAGACATCTGCCTTCACCTGAGCTAATGGGGCTCCTATTGGCATATGAATTATTGATGATGACCTGAACCAATGGCCCTAAATGATGGGTAATTGCTTAAAAGCAAGTCCTGCTTGCTGCAAATCAGGAAGAGAGGTGCATCTATTAGCAAGAGCGCAAGTCTTCATCTTACCATGTCAGAGACCGCTGGGCACTTAGGAGTGGGAAGCAACAAGGAGGAGGAGACCAAAATGCTGCCGAGGTGAATCAACCCTATAGCTCACTTAGAAGGATCTCAATTCACAGGCAAGAACAGAGAACAGCGAAACCACAAAGACACGTTTATTTCAGCAATTGAAAGCACACCTCAAAATTTCTGTTTTTCCTAGAGGATAAAATGCATACTCTCTATTGTCCAAAGAATTTTTTTTTAATGTCAAATACACAGAAAGGTACACAGAATAACTCACTACTTACAATGAAAAAAAAGTTAACATTTTGCCATCACACAAAATAATAAAACATTAGAAAGTCTCCTTACAACCTTTACTGAACTCATTCGCCTTCCCTTCCTAGAAGAAACCACGCATGTGGACCACCTTACACTGTTAACGTGCACCTGCCCATTAAGTGTGAAATATTAACAATTGAGGAATCTAGGGAAAGGGGACAAGGAAGGTTCTTTGTACTGTGCTGCAGCAGCTTTGCTATAGTTTTAATATTACTTCAACTAAGAATTTCTTTAAAAGTAAACTGGAAAGAAAAAAATAAAAGTTGCTTTTAAAACCAAACACACACACATAAATCTCTTGGATGTTATTACCCTGGGGAAGTGGGCACAGTGAGGGATTAGAAGGGAGCACAGGGGACTTCTGGGTTTCTGGTAACACTGTTTCTTAACTGGGATGCTGGGGTACTCATTGTGAAAATTCTTTAAGATGTACACTAACAAGCAACTAAAGAAGTCTTGCCTCGCTCCCTTGGCTGGAGTCTGCTTCCAGCCCAGAAACCCACAGGGGCACAGAGAATGTTTCACCCCCTCTTTCCCCATCTTCGCTTCTCCTCCTCCTCCCCAATGTGCTTGTTTGCTTTGCTTTCTGACCCATCCAGGTTCAGAGGTAGGAAAAGAGGAAAGGAAAGGGAGAAAGAGGGTGCATCCTGTTGTGATATTATGCTAGTTAGGCTTTAGTGCTCGCTGGACTTGGGAGACACCTAAAGGAGACCCTTTCTTCGTGTTTTTGCAGTTCCTTGGAGACTTCCCGCTGGTAAGCTCTCTCACCTCCAGTTCCCATAATGTGGGCAATGCCTTCTCCAGCCAGTTGCTTACAAGTCCTCCCTTGAGTCCCCAGTTTTTAGCAACCCACCTCACACAGACTCTGCAGAGAGTCCCTTGTCCTTCCAAAGATGCTTATGAATCCACCCACTTTCATTCAACTCCAGGCCAGACAGCATTCTGTCCCACAGTTGCCCCGTATCTTTGTCACGGTCACATCTCTCTCTGGCATCAGTCAGCTACTCTTTGTCCCTAGGCTTTCCCAAGCACAGATCCGATCTCTGTCCACCAACTCCAGGAATGAAGTCAAGTTGTCCACGTGGAAATACCACAGCACTCTCATTACATCCAAATTTAATTTCAGCCTTCTTTACAACCTATGTTGGGTGATGGCATCAGGATTCCAAAACCGTCTTCATGCCTTCGTGAGTTCTGCACAGATGGTCTAGATAGAAGTTCCTTTGGGAATATCATTTGATGCCTACTGCTTTGCTTCTCAACCTTTAGGGGCCTACATCAAAATTGAGACAAATTCCTTGTCTATGATCTGTTACAATATAAAATAGTATTATTTGGCCAGGTACAGTGGCTCACGCCTGTAATCCTAGCACTCTGGGAGGCTGAGGTAGGTGAATTGCTTGAGCTCAGAAGTTCTGAGACCAGTCTGAGCAAGAGCAAGACCCCATCTCTAATAAAAATAGAAAAACTAGCTGAGTGTAGTGGCTGTAGTCCCAGCTACTCAGGAGGCTGAGGCAAGAGGATTGCTCAAGCCCAAGTGTTTGTGGTT
Source organism: Loris lydekkerianus (assembly GCA_963574355.1). Classification (NCBI taxonomy): domain Eukaryota; kingdom Metazoa; phylum Chordata; class Mammalia; order Primates; family Lorisidae; genus Loris; species Loris lydekkerianus. Next base: position 45,144 of record CAUYPK010056875.1, on the reverse strand, counting down.
ACTGTGAACTACGATGACACCACGGCACTCTACCAGGGTGACAGAGTGAGACTCTGTCTCAAAAAAAAAAAAAAAAAAAAAAAGTATTAGTGTTTGATTCAATTTAATAGTATTAGATAGCATTCTATTATTCTATTAATTTCATATGCAAATGTCTTAGAATTTTGAAATCTAGTCCCCTAAGAAATATTTTTCTCCCGTACTTTTCCAGTTATACGAAGTCTGACAATTAAGTTTGTAAACTCATTCTAGAAAAAGGGCTACATACCTCATTGCTGAATATCACTATGGTGACCTTCAAAGTACTCCTCTTGGGAAGCTATGAGCTGATGCCAGCGCCTAGTCAACCATCCAAGCAATTTTGGAACTCTTTTTCTGGAATTACCATCAAAGCTGTCATCATATTACCCTTCATGTGTCCTGAATGTCATCAAAATGTCTTCCTTTCAATATTTCCTTATGTTTAGGTAAAGAAAAAAGTCATTGGGGGCCAAACAGGTGAACAGGGAGGGTGTTCCAATAAAGTTATTTGTTTACTGGCGAAAAACTCTCTCACAGACAGTGTCCTGTGAGCTGGTGCATTCTCATAATGCAAGAGCCACACTTTTCTCATGCCAAGATTTTCAGTTAAGACCTTCCTAACTGTTTCTCTATCAATGTTTACTTGGTCTGCTGTGCTTCTCACAGTAAGTTGATGATTGTGATTCACAATTCAACAAATTTTTGCAATGTTTTCATTAGTTCTACTCATTATTAGCCTCTCACAACCTCTCTTTATCAGTGACACTTTCTCTCCCCTCAGAAAAATGTTTTATCCCTTTGTTCACTGCCATTTATCTCCATAAACTTGGGCTAATATGTCCCTGATTTCACTTCCACTCTTGCTAAGTCTAACAAAATTTATGAATATTTGTTCATTGCTCTAATTTAAGTCCAAGATTGACATGGATGGCACACAAAAACATGCAACAACAATTAACACTGCATAGCAAGACACCAGTACATGTTGACACGAACACAGCTATGAGACACTGATATATCAAGGTTGTGAAACCTTACTGAGTTGTCTGTACAGTGCTGCCAACATTAAGTGCACAGTGGCATGTTCACAAACTTAATTGTTGGACCTCCATAAACATTACTTCAATGAATTTTTTTTTTTTTTTTTTTGAGACAGAGTCTCACTTTGTCACCCTCGGTAAAGTGCTGTGGAGTCATAGCTCACAGCAACCTCAAACTGTTGGGCTAAAGAGATTCTCTTGCCTCAGCCTCCCAAGTAACTGGGACTATAGGCACCTGCCACAACACCTGGCTAGTGTTTTCAAGATAAAGTCTCACTCTTGCTCAGGCGATCTTGAACTTCTGAGCTCAGGTGATCCACCTGCCTTGGCCTTCTAAAGTGCTAACATTACAGGCATGCTTCACTGAATTCTTTTGACAATTTATTTTTGGTATGTTGTTTTCCATCTCTTTATTTTCAAGTTTTCTGGATCATTATGCTTTACACAGCCTTTGACTGCCTTGACTTCCTACCCCTCCCCCAATCTGATCTGAGAATCTTTATCTTTTAATAGGCATGTTTAATACATTTGTATTTATTATGGTTACTGATAATTGGACATTTTTTCTCTCTACTTCTTTATGGTTTATAATTTATACATTATGTTTCCATCATTTTATTGTATAATTTCATAATTTTTAAGATATCTGTTTGAGGAAATCTCTACCAGTATTCTACTCACAAGCTTCTACTTCAGAAACCTCTACTCGATGGCTTGTCTATGCTTTAAGTCTTTTCTCTTTCATATTTCTATCTTTGTCTGATACATTCTAGATCTGATTTTTTCCAGATCTAGCTTCCAATTCACTATTTTTCCCTTCATCAGTGGCCTATTTGCAGCCTGTTCAGTGTGTTTCTGCTTCAACAAATGTGAATTTTCACTGAACTAAGTTCTGTTTTTGCTTCTTCCTCCGTAGCTACCTGTGCTCTTTCCATCCTATCTTGTACTTATCTTATGGTTTCCATTTATTTATCTCTGTGGATATTTTAAACATATTTAAGGTCTCTGATTCTCGGAGTAGAAATCTGCTCATTCTCCCTCTTGGTAATTTATTTTCTTACAGACTATAATTTTTGAATGTGAGTTCACTTTTAAAGGGGATTTTTTTTCCATGAAAGTCCTTTGTGCCTAGAATGTGAAATGTCTTAACAGGAAAATTTCACATTTGCCTTTGCCAAGATCTTTGGATATTCTTGGTTCTGGATCCGTTTTTATACTAACTTTATTCAGCTTTGCAAATCATGTGCATTCAACTACAGTTGGCCCTCCAACTCTTTGAGTTCCACATCTGTGGATTCAACCAACCATAGACTGAAAACATTTTTTTCAAAAAAATGGATGGTTGCATCTGTACTGAACATGCACAGACTTTTTTTCTGGTCCACTATTCCCTAAATAATACAATAACTATTCACATAGCATTTACATTGAAATAGGTATTATAGATTGGGTGTCCCTTATGAGAAATGCTTATGAGCAGAAATGTTTTGGATATTGGAATATTCACATAATACTTGCCAGTTGAGCATCTCTAATCTGAAAACCCAAATTGGAAATTCACTAATAAGTATTTCCTTTGAGCATCATGTCAGGAAAAGGTTTTAGATTTGGAGGCATTCTGAATTTTGGATTAGGGATCCTTAACCTATAAAAGTAATCCAGAGTATAAGGAGGATCTATACAGATTATATGCATATATGCGATTTTTTTTGGAGACAGAATCTCAAGCTGTCGCCCTGGATAGAGTGCTGTGGCATCATAGCTCACAGCAACCTCAAACTCTTGGCCTTAAGCAATTCTCTTGCCTCAGTCTCCCAAGTAGCTAGGACTACAGGTCCCCTCCATAACACCTGGCTATTTTGTTGTTGTTGTTTCAGTTGTCATTATTGTTTTAGCTGGCCGAGGCTGGGTTCAAACCTGCCAGCCTTGGTGTATGTGGCCAGCGCCCTACCCACTGAGCTACGGGCACTACCCCAAATATGCTATTTTAATAAGGGACTTAAATCCATGGATTTTCCTATCTGCAAGGGGTTCTGGAACCAGTCGTTCATGGCTACTGAGAGATGACTGTATAAATTCGTGTATGGTAATAAGCACATGGTTCTAATTTATTATAGTTAACACTTTTTCCATCTAAGACCCAGAGGAGATTACAATCTTCATGCTACTTCCTTGGGCCAATGGATGGAATTTTTCTAGCTCACTTTTCACAAACAAGGCAGTCCTGTCTTCACTCCCAACTTCAAGGAGAATCAGTTCCAGTTCCTTATATCATATTAGCCTGAGGTTTTGTGTGTGTGTGTGTGTGTGTTTTGCAACAGACTGTCACTATGTCACCTTTGGTAGAGTGCTGTAGCGTCACAGCTCACAGCAACCTCAAACTCTTGGATATAAGCGATTCTTTTGCCTTAGCCTCCCAAGTAGTTGGGACTAGAGGCGCCTGCCATAATGCCCGGCTATTTTTTTTGTTATTGTTGTCATTGTTGTTTTAGCAGGCCCTGGCTGGGTTCTAACCCACCAGGCCCGGTGCATGTGGTCGGGACCCTAACCACTGAGCTATGAGCGCCAAGCCTAGCCTGAGGTTTTATCTTCTGTCCTCATACTGGCCTTAAAACTTCAGCTGCTCTAAGCATTATATCCAAATTCAATATCCCCCTAAACTATTTGGCTTCAGCTCCAACTTACTCTGGGTTTGGATTTCCTGTCTTTTCCTAGCATCTCTTTCTTGCTTTCAAGTTCAGCTTTCTACTACAGACTTTTTTTTTTTTAGACACAGCCTGAATATTCATGTATTATTCTCAGAACATACAAACTTATCTTCTCAGAGAGTAGAAAATATTTTACTCAGTGACTTAAAGATGGACAACAGCCAGCTCACCCTGTCCCCACATCTACTAAAAAAAATTCCCTGGGGGATGATGCCTAGAGTGCACAGCACCCCTTGGCATGGGGCCAAGCACAGGTCTGAAGGGTCTCAGCTTGTTTTATAATCCAAATGGGAAAATAGACGTCCAAACAACAGTAAAATTCCATGGTCCATCATCCTCATGGTGCCAGACCTCCCAGGGCAATGATGTTGCTGCAGTGCATATAGTTATAGTCAAGTCTGAGCTGGAAGAGGTCCCATATAGGCAGCTGTGTTTTTGTTCAGTCTGGGGGGGGGGGGGTAATGCCAACTAGCTCCCCTATAACCTGGCAAGAGCCCTTGAACCAGTGCGATCCCAAAGCCCACAAAGGGACAGAGCTGGGCCCAGATCTGCAGTAATTTGTTTTTCCTTGCCTCCTGTAGCATCATCACTTCCTTTTGCAGCCCCACACTCAGAGTCTAAGCCAAGGAGCCGGATTGTTTCCTAAGCCCCCAAAACCTAAGAGTGAGGATGTGGAAATGGGGATGTGAGGGTTGTAGAGAACAGGCATCAGGCAGCTTCAGAGCATGCCCTTGAGCCCATGGGAAAGTGCTGTCAGGCAGATAGTCTCTTCCCGGTGCTTCTTGGTGAGGATGGTGCCTGGCTTATGCTGGGCATCTGGGTGGTTGGCTAGCTCTGGGGGACAGGAAGACACTGGGCTTTCCAGGATTGCCTGCTTCAGCTCAAGGAACACAGCAGAGTCCTCTTTGGTCAGGAAGGTGATGGCTACGCCACTTTTGCCAGCTCATCCCATGCGGCCAATGCGGTGGATGTAATCTTCAATATTTTTTGGCCATATCATAGTGGACAACCATAGACACATCCTGGATATCAATACCACGACCAGCCACATCTGTAGCCACCAAAATATCCTTGGCCCCAGCCTTGAGGTTGGACAATGCAAACTCTCGCTGCTCTTGGCCTTTCCCACCATGCAAGGTACAGGTGTTGCACCCCATCTTCTCCAGGGATTTGGCCAACACATTGCAACCCTTCTTCTGGTTGACAAAAATGATGATGGGTGGATCAAAGCTCTGCTCCAAGATTGCCAGCAGCTTTTTCCTCTTTTCTGACTCTGACATGAGGAAGACCTTCTGTTCCACACGTTCGTGGGGCTTGCCTGCAGAGCCAATGTATACCACAGCAGGTCGCTGAAGATAGCTCCTGGCCAGATGTTCCACCGCAGGGGGCATGGTGGCCATGAACATGACTGTTTGACAGTACTTGAGTTTTCCTGACTCAAAGTTATCCAACATCTTCTCGGGGTCCTCAGCCTCATCCGTGTCTGGCTTCTGGTTGCTGACAGGCATGTGCTCCAGGATCTTCTGGACATCTGGCTCAAAACCCATGTCAATCATCCTATCTGCCTCATCCAAAACCACATAGGTACAGCGGCTGAGCACGAGGTACCAATTCTCCAGCACATCAATCAAACGTCCGGGGGTCGCAATCACAATCTCACAACTCATGCGCAGCCTGAAGCCCTGGTCTTCTCTGGAGATGCCACCAATGACAGCCACAGTACAGATGCCCAGCGGCTTCCCAAACTTGACTGTTTCTTCCTCAATCTGCTGTGCCAACTCACAGGATGATAGCATAAGGGCCCTGGTCTGACTCTTCGATCCTGTCAGTTTTGGGAAGTGTGGTGATCCAGACCAGCAATGGGATGAGAAAGGCTGCTGTCTTGCCACTGCCAGTCTCAGCCACACCAATGATGTCACGATTCTGCAGCCCAATGGGAATTGCCTGACGCTGAATGGGTGCTGGTTCCTTGTAGCCACACTTATCAATGACCTCCAAGATGTGTGGGGGCAGAGAAGAGTCTTTCCAGGATCGGATGGGATTGGGGATCTTGCCACCTTTAGTGGTGATGCTATAGTCCTCACGGAAGATCCGTCAGTCCCTGTCTGTCATCTCATCTAACTTCTTCTGGGACCAATGACGATCATCCCAGCCCTGCTTGGCTTCCTTTTTACGAAGTTTGCGGAGTCTTGCCTCCTCTTGCTCCTTTTCTCCCAGTGTTCTCCTCTTCTCCATTAAGTCTCCATAGAAATGAGACTGTTCTCGTTTCTGCTGCTTTAGGTCAATACCTGCGATGAACCCTTGCCCCAGCAACTGCACTTGGTGCTGTTCTTTGTACAGGGGGTTGTAGTCAACGGACGTGTCCTCAGATGCATCCCATTCAAAGACAAACTTTGAGTCATTGATATGCCTTGTTAGGCGCCGCTTTTTGATGCAGTGGTGTCATCATAGGTCAATGCAATCTCAAACTCCTAGGTTCAAGCAGTCCTCCTGCCTTGCCTCCCAAGTCCTGAGTAGCTAGGACTAGAGGAGTGCACCACCACACCCAGCTAATTTATTTTATTTTTTATAGAGACAAAGTCTTGCTATGTTACTTAGGCTGGATGCAAACTCCTAGCCTCAAGCAATCCTCCTGTCTCCACCTTCCAAAGTGTTAGTATTACAGGTGTGAGCCACCTCCTGACTTTATAAAGCCCTTTTTGCGGCTCTTCTGCCACATTTGACAACGCTCTCCTTTGGGTCCCTTTGCAACCAGCATAGACTCCTACTAGTCTACCTATGGGTTCTGCATACTTATCCACAGGCTGTCTGCTCCATTAGACTACGAATAACACGAGGGCTGGAACAATTTCTCATTCATTAATATCTTGGTATCTCCAGTGCACTGCAGGTGTAATTGAACAAAAATCTTCCTACCTTCAAGGAGTAGGTACGGTACAGTTTTTACATTTGAAATTTTAGGGCAGAAATAGAAAAAATAGCTGCCCATTCAAGAGTAAAAGAATTCCATGTGTGTGTGTATGTGTGTATACAGATATGAGATATATATATATCTCAAAGAATGTCTGTATTTATCTGTCTAAGTATGTGTCCCCAAATAGATTCTTTCAAATTAGAGTAACAAGAGAAATGGACACAAAATATCAATGGAGAAGCCACAGTGAGTAGTGAAATAGTTACCACCAGAAAGATAAGTTCTCCAGTGTACCAGCTGGTTTTACAGTGGTGGATGTCTGAAACATCAAGTTTGACAAAACCAATTGGAGAAAATGATTCACTCATAAGCAATAAGATGGGCACCATTCCACTGGTAGGACAGGAAGCACATATTGGCTGGTCAATTCTACAAAGGGAGGAAAGGTTTATATAACATTCTGAAGTGATGAACCTAAATAAATCAGCACATTCTAGGATCTTTTAATGAAAAAAAAATCTACTGCAATCAATAGAAGAAATCACTTTCCCTTAGGGAGTAAGAAGAGATTAACCAAATTAACCTTTACCATTTATATGTACACTACATGAACTCTATTATAGAGTATCACTGTTACTGAATGTGATAAGGATATAGCAAAATCACTTGTAACATACTGATAACAGAAGTACAATGGTCCTAATATCCCACAATTTTTTACCTCCTCAGCTTTGCATTCAGAAATCTCCACTCTTTTCTTCTTAAGTTCACCCTTTAGGGGGCAGACTATGGATCCAGATTGTCTAGTTCAAATCCCAGCTCTGCCACTAATAGCTGTATGATGTTAGACAAGCTACTTAACAGATTCTTCATCTGTGAAATGTAAATGATAAAAGCATACCTTCCATCAAGCTGATGCTAAGATAGAAAAGGAAACTATCGGTTTTTACTACATGCCAGGTATGATGTTCAGCCCTTTCAACACAAAATTCATTTATTTACCCCTCAAAATAACCCTGCAGTTGTTTAGTGTTAAGTGTTGTTATTCCTGACGTTACTGAAGAGGAAACTGAACATGCAGCAGATTCTTGGCATTATGTGATGCTGGTTTGTGGAAATAAGTCACTTGGCAAATAGTAGGCCTAGCGAACTCTAAAATTCACATTTAACTCAACTTATTTTTAATTTGCCATTGTGTACCCATGAACGTAAGCATCGTGGGTACATAAAGGCAACAGAGCAGTAAACCCCACCAATGAATGGTTATGTGCCACTACTTCCCCTACTGAGCCAAATCTTCCCTTCCCTTTAAGGCACACATAGCCTCTGACCACTAAAATGGACACTAAGCTCTCGCCTCTCTTAACTGTAAACCTTAACTTGTCTAGATGACAATTTGTAATGGATCCCATATGATTTTGTATCATTATTTATTAACTTCTTATAATTTGATTCCCCCTACAGAAGTCTCATGAGGGCTCATATATTGATCTTAAATTTCTCTTATTAAGTACTTAGCATAGTGCTGGGTTTAAGGTTGTTTCACAGTAATATTTGCATAATAGTTTACTATTAAAACCCTATAAAGGCATGCCAGAATAACAATGCATATTGTTTATTCAGTAAATCTACAATGCAGCAGAGACTGTGTTAGATCTTGAAGCAGATTCGGAATGTAAGATACTTCCCAGTCTCAGGCCTTAGAAGTTCACTGTGGATTAGAGAAAACTACAGGTGGTCAGATAATTACAATATAGTAAGATAAATGCTATGACAAATAAAATACTCAAGACCCCTGTACTCAAAATTTATAACCTAGGATTTCCTGGGAATGTGTTTCTTGAGTGGTTTTGACAAATAAATAAGAATTCACTCTCTAAGAAGAAATAGGAGGGTCTCGGCACCTGTAGCTCAGTGAGTAAAGCGCTGGCCACATACACCAAAGCTGGTGGGTTCAAGCCCAGCTGGGACCTGCTAAACAACGACAACTGCAACCAGAAAAGTAGCCAGGCGTTGTGGTGGGTACCTGTAATCCCAGCAATTTAGGAGGCTGAGGCAAGAGAACTGCTTAAGCCCAAGAGTTGGAGGTTGCTGTGAGCTGTCATGTCACAGCGCTCTCTATAGAGCGACATAATGAGACTCTGTCTCAAAAAGAAAAACAAAACAAACAAAAAAAAAAAACAAAAGGGCTTTCCACAAAAGGGGCAGCACTAAGTCCAAAAAAGCCCTGGAGATACTAAAGATAATCACTCATTCAAAGAACAGCAAGAAATGGAGTGTGGCTGGAATGCGTACATGTTAATGAGAAGCCACAGAGACAAGTAGGCACACTTAAGGGTGTCAATGTCACACCAAGGCTGTTAGTTTAGTTCATTTGGTCATCAAGAATAATGGATGCTCCAGTGATGCCATCAGTTAATGCCAGGTACTTAGAAAACTGCATTGTGGCTTATGATATGCCAAGTCCTGTGAACACAAAATCAATAAGACATACCGTATATACTCGAGTATATAGGTAGTCTTTCGAGAAACTTAAAGTAGGCTCAGCGCCTATAGCTCAAGCAGCTAGGGCACTAGCCACATACACCAGAGCTGGCAGGCTCGAATCCAGCTCGGCCCGCCAAAGAACAATGACAACTACAACCAAAAAATAGCTGGGTGTTGTGGCGAGCACCTGTAGTCCCAGCGATTTGGAAGGCCAAGGTAAGAGAATCACTTAAGCCCAAGAGTTGTGATGCCATGCACAGCACTCTACCCAGGGCGACAGCTTGAAACTGTCTCAAAAAAAAAAAAAAAAAAAAAAAAAAAACCTCAAAGTAACAGGGCACAGACAAATAAAACAATTGTAACACAGCACAAGTTTAAGTGCAAGGATATGTGCATGTTTAAGATGCAGGCGTGGCTCAGAGGAGGAAGTGCATCTGGAGGAAAGAAACATGGTCAGGAAAAGCCTCATAAAAGAGAAGACTCTTGAACTAGGTCATGGGGGACATAATAGGATTTCATAAGGCTTGATAATAACAGCTACAGAAAACACTTGTGTGGTATTTAGTACATGCCAGGCTGTGTTCCAAGCACTTTACATATATTGATACATTTTTTTTTTCTTGGAGACAGTCTTGCTATGTCACCTTCAGTAGAGTGCTGTGAAATCACAGCTCACGGCAAACCCAAACTCTTGGGCTTAAGCAATATTTTTGCCTCAGCCTCCCAAGTAGCTGGGACCACAGGCACCCGCCACATGCTCAGATATATATATATACATACATATATATATATATACATATATATATATTTTTTTTTTAATTTTAATTTTAATTTTTTTAGAGATGAGGTCTTACTCTGGCTCAGGCTGGTTTCAAACTCATGAGCTCAGGTGATCCACCCACCTTGGCCTCCCAGAGTGCTAGGATTACAGGTGTGAGCCACCGTGACCGGCCTATTGACTCATTCAAACCTCATAATACCGTATTAAATAGATGAAGACAGAGAGATTAATTTGCCCAAGTTCACAAAGGTAGTCAGTGGCAGAGCTGGAATTTTAGCCTAGGCAGCTTGGCTCTAGAATCTGTGTTCTTAATTATTACACTGCCTCCAGGACGAAAGGTGAAGCGCAGTAAATGCAAAGACACAGTGGTGTGAAAGAGAAATCTCTGGGGAATTTCAAATAGTTGACATTGGATGGAGTGTAGATAATATGAGCAGCAGGGGACTGGACAAGCAGGTGTCAGTCAGTTCATGGAAGGCCTTGGGCGCCATGTAAAGAAATGTAGTCTTTATCAGTAGGTAAGGAGAAATTACGAAAAGATTAGGCAGGGTAGATTTTCTTTTCTGTTTTAGGCATATTTCTCCAACATAAGAGGGGAGGGGAGGGGAGTCTGATACCATGGGCAGGGAAACAAGTCAGTAGACTATAGCACTGCTCTCCGTGAGAGTAATAAGATCTTGAATTCAAAGAGGGAAATGAGCAAGTAAGAGCAAGTTAAGAAGCAAGGAAGGCGAATTGAAAAGTGTATATAGGAGAAAAAGAATTAAGGATAGTTCCCTACATTGTTACTTCTAGTAACTTGGTATTGGATATAAAACCAAATATAGGAGAATAAGGAACAGGTTTAAAAGAACAGCTAAAGCATTTAAGGGAAATGTCATCCCATATGTTTGCTGTTTATTCTGATTCCATAATCTTCACATCATTTCTTTTCTTTTTTTTTTTTTTTCAACCTCAAACTCCTAGGCTCAAGCAATTCTCTTGCCTCAGCCTCCTAAGTAGCTGGGATTATAGGTATACACGACTATGCCTGGCTAATTTTTCTATTTTTAATAGAGACAGGGTCTTGCTTTGCTCAGGCTGGTCTTGAACTCCTGATCTCAAGTGATCCTCCTGCCTCAGCATCCCAGAGTGCTAGGATTAGAAGAATGAGCCACTGCAACTGACCCACATCACTTATTTTCATCATGACACATACTGATTCTCACATGGAGCACAAGTGAGGACACAGAGGGAAAAAGAGGCAGGTAAAGGTATATTAGAATCTGAGGCCAGGTGCAGGGGCTCAAACCGGCACTCAGGGAGGCCAAAATGGGAGGACTGCTTGAGGCCATGAGTTTGAGGCTGCAGTGAGCTTTGACTGGGTCACTGCATTGCAGCCTGTACAACAGAGCGAGACCTTATCTCTTAATAAAAACCACAACATTGTGGGCCAGGCACACACCCTGTAATCCTAGCACTTGGGAGGCCAAGGCGAGAGGATGGCCTGAGCTCACAGGTTCGAGACAGCCTGAGTCAGAGTGAGACCTTGTCTCTTAAAAAAAAAAAAAAAAAAGCAGCTGGGCGTTGTGGCGGGTGCCTGTAGTCCCAGCTACTTGGCAGGCTGAAGCAAGAGAATCACTTAAGCCTATGAGTTTGAGGTTGCTGTGAGCCATCACGCCACGGCATTCTACAAAGGGTGACAAAGCGAGACCATGTCTCAAAAAAAAAAAAAAAAAATAGGGTGCCACTTGTGGCTCAAAGAAGTAGGGTGCTGGCCCCATATTCCAGAGGTGGTGGGTTCAAACCCAGCCCTCAGCCAAAATAAATAAATAAATAAAAATCACAACAACAAATCTGGGTGTCTGTAGGTGAGGCAGGTGTATGTATAAATCAATTGTTCCTTTCCACCTTCTTCCACTCCTGTATACAATTAATCCTGAATATTCTGACAAAGCAGAACGTATTCTATGAAGTCACAGAGCTGCAAGCCTAGGAGACACTTTAAAGATCTAGAGTTCAGCAGGTCTCAACCAGAGGTTGCCTGGAAATGTTTGTGGGCATTTTTGGTTATCACAATTGGAGGTAATATGGGCAGTTAGTGCCTGAGAGTCAGGGATGCTGAACATCCTGTAACTCAAAGAAGAGCACCAAAGAATTAATTATCTTGCCCCCCACCCCCAACAACAACACCCCCTTGAAGAAACACGAATATAATTCAATCTCCACAGGGACTGCTTTACTAAATGTCAGCTGGTTGCCAAGCAGGACCTGGAACTCAGGGCTTCTGTTTATACTCCCCTTGGTTGCTTTCCAATATGGATCTGGAAAGCCTGAGGGGCATCCAGAAAAGGAGATGGCCTTAGTACTCTGGACGGAGTCAAGTACTCAGAACGCTGCCTTGCTGTCATAGTCCTTCATACATATTCGCTAGCCTGACATCGCCTTCTCACCTTCAGAAATTTAGATTGGAGGCTCAGCCCCTGTAGGTCAGTGGTTAAGGCACCAGCCACATACACAGAGGATGGTGGGTTTGAACCCAGCCCAGGTCTACTAAACAACAATGACAAACTGCAACAAAAAAATAGCCGGGCTTTGTGGCAGGTGCCTATAGTCCCAGCTACTCGGGAAGCTAAGGCAAGAGAATCGCTTAACCCCAAGAGTTTGAGGTTGCTGTGATGTCACGGCACTCTACTGAGGGTGACATAGTAAGACTCTGTCTCAAAAAACAAAAAAATTTAGATTGGAGATGCAGATTTGGCAGTTGCCATTATAGAAAGCCTTAGGATGGATAAAGTCGCCCTGGCCAAATACATAAAATATGACTGAGTTCTCAGGAGCAAAAACAGGAATCTAGTAGAGAAAAAAGAACCAATAAAGGCAACTGAAAAGAAGTCATAAATGTTACCTGGAGGTTTGTACTCTTGTTTTGTCTCCTCCTCCTCCTGGGCCTAGCCTGGCCTGAACATTATGCTACCACACGCAGCATATTTCATGCAAGTGCAAAAATGTAAGCTGCATCTTTTTTGTACTTCTGCTGACCTGTTTCATTTCTTTTATATAAATGTGATTTCTCAGAAGCTTAATAAACACTAGTCTTCTTCACCTGAATTGTTAATTTTAATTAAAATTGAAGTCCTAGTGATTAAAGAAAAAAAGAAATGTACAAGGTAAGGTAAAAGATGACAAAGGGGGCTAATTACAAGTCTGTATTGTTTGGGTGAAATAATTACTTTGGCATTTACTGGGTACCTATGTTCACTGATTCATTATACCTACTCCTTGCATCTTCCTTGCTAACAGAAATCAGACGGGAAGTCAAGGAAGTAGAGTCTACTCAAACAGTCTCTTTCTTAGCCTCAGTTGTAGCTGTGGGGCCATGTGATACAGAATTATCACCCATCCCTGACTAAATTTATACAGTCTCTATAGAATCGTTTTGGTAGTTTAACATTCCTATCAGACAAGAACATTTTGGAGCGGAGTAATAAGCAAGGAGGTTTGTCCAAGTGTAACAGAAGTTCAGGAATTGATAAACTGAAGACTGTACAGGATATGGGGAAAAACAGGAAGGAGTACACTTTGGGGGAGGTGGCATAGCCAGAAATAATCTATAAATCTTCCACAATAGAATCTCTCACACCACCTTGCTACCAGACCCCTTCTCACCTTCAGAGATTCAATCGTGGCCTGCTTGTAAATCTTTCCTCCAGTATCTTTCTTCTGAGGACTATCTTGGATTCTAGGCGTTCGAATGACGAATTTGTCCATTGTTAGAGAACTTCACGTGCTTGCAGTGTGTTCTGGTCAAAAAAGAGGGCAGATTCTAAAACTTCACCAACACTGCTGTGATGCTAGCTCCCCAAAGTGACACAATTGGGTTATCTGCAAGAACTCTTTAATTATGAGGTCTCTTGGATAGAATTTACATAAAGTGAAAAAAGTAAGGTCTTTCTAAGAATTAAACCCGTACACAATGATCGGTCTACTTTCTGAGTTAGGAGGTTCCGAGCTTCCAGAAGTGCACGCTGTAGAGCGGATTCCAGTATCTGAGCCAGGTACTGAACCTGGTGACTCCTAAATACTTTTATCATAGGATGGGCAGTTAGGATCACACTGGGCTCAATGAGGCCCTTTTAACAACTACCCCACCATCGCCACAATCCCAAAATTGCCCTTATCAACCAGCAACCAACAACCACGTCCAGACCTCAACAGGGGGAACCTCACAAAACGCCTTTTCCAGAAACAACTGCTCGGTGGTCAGAGTACCCTAACCACGAACGTCACGCACCGGACCCCCAAGCAAGGAGAAACACTACCCTCCTCTGTGTCCAGCGCTCAGGAGCTCAGGAAGGGGCACCCAACAATGGTCTAATGTGAGACCCACCAAGAAAAGCAACCCTGGCAACCGCTGGGCCCCTCCAGACGGCAATCTCCGAAGCTTCCAATTCTAATCGCTAACGCAGGAACTAAACAGACGATTCTCCCCGGCAGTAGCTCCGCGGAAGAAGCTCAGCCAACCTGAAACATACCTCTGGGCCGCAGCGAACCACACTCCCCAGCATGCACTGCGAAGGCGGCGCCGGAAGCCGCGGCTGTAGTTTTCCGAAGCCAACTTTCCCGACAGCACCGTGCGCTTCCCTCCAGCAAAGAACTACATCCCCCAGCCTGCCCCGCAAAGGGAGGCGTCAGGGGCGCGGTTCTCGCTAATACTCGCGATGGTTGCATCCACCACCGCTCGCCCGCCTAGGAGAAGTTCGTTGGCGCAGAGGTGGGGCAGAAGGCGGCAGTTTCAGGCGGGCCAGGGCGGAGCTGAAGCTGCGGCGGAGGCGGAAGCGGCGGCGTGCAGGGCGGGGAAGGGGGCTGGCCCCAGAAGGAGGAGGAAACCCTGAAAAGAAAACAGCAACAAGCTGAGCTGCTGTGACAGAGGGAACAAAATGGCGGCGCCGAAGGGGAGCCTCTGGGTCAAGGCCCATCTGGGGCTCCCGCTGCTGCTGCTGCTGCTGCTGGCCATGGCCCTGGCCGGAGGTTCGGGAGCCGCCTCGGCTGAAGCGTTTGACTCAGTCTTGGGCGATACGGCGTCTTGCCACCGGGCCTGTCAGTTGACCTATCCCTTGCACACCTACCCCAAGGTAGGGCCCATCCGAACGGGCTGCGCCCCTCCCCTGGCAGTCTGTCTGCGTTCCCCACACTGTGTCTGCTCTGGGAACCTGGCAGTTGATTCTGCTGTTGAACCGCCGTCTCCCGCTCCTGTTTTCTCCCTAATCGTGCTTGCCCCCCGTTTCGGTTGTGATTACCGGAAGTTTGTACTGCACTTAGGCTTGGGGACACAAAGATGAAAAAGACGTGATCCCCTTACTGGGAGTCTGCTAGGTAGCAGGGGACTTGAGCACTCAGCGGGAGGAGGATACAGAAGATTAATGCAGGGTCCTCACCTTCAAGGAACGGAAGGCGGGATGAGTCCACAAAAGATTAATTCATACCCCGTGTTTACTGAGCGCTTGTGCCTGGGTCATAGTCTGTTCGGGCAGTCAGACAAGTAGACAATTCCAGTATAGTAGGAAAGTGTTAAGTCAACTCAAAGAATTGTAAGATACAGAGGAAGGGCTTTCTGCACTGTGTTGACATACTGTGTATAAGACTCTGCCAGTAGGGACTGAGATGTCTTTGAGAAGAAGCAGTTAGGTTTCTGCTTCTGAAAAACAACCACTCACTGCAGAAGACAGGGATGGCGATTGGGAATAAAGAAATGACTGCCCTGAAGAGTGAGTTCACGGTTTACCGAGGAGGGTTGACCCTATCCTCACTTCCTGCCCTCCTCTGCGCAGCTCCTGCCCTTCTTTTAATTACCCTTCTCAAATTGTTTCTGTCAGCCCAAGAACTCTATTTTACTCTACATTTTAAATTGTTTATGTATAATTTGGATATGTGCCCTCCCCCACCTTGCTGTATAAGAGCTTTTGTTGATGCTGCTGCTTTTCTTTTTGTTTTTCCTTCATCACCTGTATGCACTTTGCTTAACCGTTTTGGCTAGCGTTCTGCTTCTTAAACTGCAAAGTGGCTGGGAAGACAGTTCCGGTGAAGTTTATTATGTTTCATATTGGCAAGTGCTTTTAAGGCTTGTAAAATGAAAAATTCTAAATGCTATCACTTCCAGTAGTTTGCTGCTGGATTTAACATTGCCTGAGGATTATCCACTTAAAGGAAAAGTGTAGGAGGGGGCTTACTCTAAATTTTTTAGAGTCAGAGATTAATATATCAATTGAGAGATAAAAGAGAAGTTCTGACGTCTAGACTTAAGTCAGTGTGCACTGTCCCTAACTACATTATTTTTTTCTCTTCTAAAAATCTTGTCATTAAAGATTGTATGAGGAAACGCACTAATAATGAATTAGCTTGAAATTGGGCTGAGACTTATTTTGTATCATACTAGTGTTTGTTTCCTTTTTGGCGATTCATAGCAAATTTGTAGTATGAACCAAAATATTGGGAGAATAATTAAATAATTTGAAGGATATACATTAGTGGGACCTTTAGCTACTTTTATAATATCTACTTTTTTTAACAATTGGTGTGATAGTATAAATAATTTTTACTTACCTATTAAAGCTGTTCTCACCAGAAACTATAAACCATATTGCTCCCGATGGACTTAAAATATATTGACTATCTACAATTTGTTAGTGAGTGTGATGGAGGAATTATCCTACCTGTATCCCTAATTCTCACAGCAACCCTGCAAAGTAGGATTTTACAGTCCAGGAAAATGAAGCTCTGAAAGGTTAAATGAATTGCCTAAGGTCAAATAGCCAAGAAGTAGTGGAGTAGGAATTCAGTCCTAAAACTGGCTACACTATTGCTTCCTATTGCAACTACTAACAAAGTTGCATTAAACATATTTAATTATTTCACTATTTCTCTTGCCTTTCTGGATTGTTTATTGTGCTTTGTGCTTCAGGAAAAACCAGTATTGGGTGGCGCCTGTGGCTCAGTGAGTAGGGCACCGACCCCATATACTGAGGCTGAGGGTGGTGGGTTCAAACCCGGCCCCAGCCAAACTGCAACAAAAAAATAACCGGAGTTTGCTGCGGGCGCTTGCACCTAGCTACTCGAGAGGCTGAGGCAAGAGAATTGCTAAGCCCAAGAGCTGGAAGTTGCTGTGAGCTGTGATGCAACAGCACTCTACCAAGGGTGACAAAGTGAAATTCTGTCTCTAAAAAAAAAACCCAGTATATGTTGTAAGAAATTAGATGAATTTACAAGCTCACATAACTTCTCTTGATCTGAAATTTGTAACTGGCAGATAGAAATCTCAGTTTAATGACCTTTTGAGGGCTAATTTTTTCTTGCAAGAAAGTAGAATACCTATTTGTAAGTAGTCATTTTAAAATTATTATGATTAATATATTCTTTATTTATCCTCAGAAGAATAATTGCATAATTTGTCTTTTTTTGTTTGTTTTCTTATTTTTGTTCTTTTTTCCTTTGTCATAATTTGTCTTTTCAAATAGAAGAAGTATATGTCATGTTAATAACAAAGCTAAGTAGAGCCAGCCTTGTTGTTTGTTAAGTGAGAGCTCTGGAACCATACAAACCTGGGTTCCATTCCCAGTTCCACTATTACTATCTGTGTATCCTTGCTGATCACTTAACTTCTCATAATTTCATTTTTATCACCTGTAAAAAAAAAAAACAAAAAAAAAAACAAGCCTCAGGCCTTGGAGAGGTAGGGTGAGGATTAAAGATAATTTTGTGACATTCTTAGCACGGTGCCTAGTACACAGTGATAGTTATTTCATCTGTTATATCTTATAAAACTAGTTTGGTGAGTACAGTATTAATAGTGCTGAATAATGAGAGAATAGTTAACTTGACTTAGCTCAGGATAAGAAAAATGCATATACAAGCTGTGGCAATTGAGTTCTCAAACTCATCCTAGAAAAAGTGCTACATATCTCATTGTTGAATATCACTGTGGTCACCTTTGAAGTGCTCCTTTTGGGAAGCACTTCACCAGCAACACCAGTGCCTACTCCACCCAGTGTACCAACACCAGAGCCTAGTCCACCCTTCAAAGCAATTTTAGAACTCCTTTTTCTTTTCTATTTCTTTTTTTTGTAGAAACGAGGTCTCACTCTTGCTCAGGTTGGTCTCAAACTGCCAAGCTCAAGCAATCCACCCGCCTTGGCCTCTCAGAGTGGTAGGATTATAGGCGTGAGCCACCACACCTGGCCTAATTTTGGAACTCTTTCTGGAGTGATTGTGAGAGCTGTTGTATAAGGTCTGATAGTTAAATCTGCAAACTTGCCACTGTGCACTTATGTTGGCAGCACTGTACAAGCAACTCAGTAAGGTTTCAGTGTCTCGCAGGTCTGTTGATGTCAGTGTGTAGTGGTGTCTTACTGAGTGGCATTCATCACTGTTGCATGTTTTTGTGTGCTGTATGACAACAGCACTGATGGCCATTCCAGAAAAAGAATTCCAAAATTGCTTTGAAGGGTAGACTAAGTGCTGGTGTCAGCACATTGCTTCCCAAAGAAAGTACTTCAGAGGGGACCATAGTGATACTCAGCAGTGAAGTATGTAGCACTTTTTCTAAAATGAGTTTGTGGACTTAATTGTCAGACCTTATAAAAGCTATAGATGGTATCATTGAGGGACCTTCTAATTATGAACTTAGCTGGTATTCAGCATGGTGGGGAGCACCATTTATTTCTTTATGCCTTAGAGGAGAGATACATTTTATATAAGCTTCCAGTCACTTGGGATGCACAGGGCGTGAAGTATTGGAATAGAGAAGATGAAATACTTAGAATAAGGATTTGATTCTTAATAGCTGCCAAGTGTGTGGCTACTCTCTTCCAGGTATTGCTTAATATGTTAGTGTTACCACAGTGTCTGCCACATAGTGGATGCTTATTAAATATTTTGTGAATGTTATACCTAGTTACTAAATAGTATAGCATAATAGTAATACTATTGTAATACTCCTAATAGTCAAGAATTGACATCAGTCTTGCATTGGCTTACGCCTGTAATCGCAGCACGTTGGGAGGCCGAGGTGGGAGGATTGCGAGAGGCCAGGAGTTTGAGACCAGTCTCTATAGAAAAAAAAAAAAAGATAGAGAATTAAAAACAGGAAAAAAAGAGACAATTGAAAAAGAAAAGAAAAAATTAGCTAGGCAGGGGGTGTGTACCTGTTAATCCCAGGTAATTTAGGAGGATAAGGTAGGAGGATCACTTGAGCCGATTTAGTATTGTCCTCATTTTATAAGTATGGAATCAGAGATTAAGTAACTTGCACAGGGTTGTATAGAGTAAGTGGTGAGGCTGAGCTTCAAACCAAGGCTGATTCCTGAACCTAGGTTCTTTTCACTATGCCTTACGGTTTTCTGAAGTTGGTACTGGATGACTTACTAAGTTTGCTTAACAAAAGAAAGCGTACCAGAAAGTGGCATATGGTATACATGGTAATGAGGTCATGCTTTCTCTGTGCAATGTAAGGAAATATGTGGTGATCCAAAGACATGAAAGAATTTTCACTGTTTTACAAAGCTTGCAAAAGCTACTCAGTGTGACATTTATCTTAATTGTTAATTCTTTTTTCAATTTCACCTTAACAATAAATGCAGCTAAAACTGGGGTCCAAAAATGGGCTATCTTCAAAGTTGTGTAATAAAGCTTATTTAATATTTGTGTGCAGCCATCTCTTAATGGATTGTTGCTGCTGCATAAATTTTACTAATCCTTCTACTAGAAAGAAATGCAAACCTTTGTATTCCATTGGATGCTAACTGGTATATGCACGTGCTGTTTCCTTATTAGGTGCCTGCCAGTTAGTACACAGTGGATCACACAGTAAGTTGAGGGGGCTCTCCCATATGCACTAGTTTGTTTCAAATACTATATGTGTTCTATTAAAGAAAAGCCTGTTGAAGACATTTTTATTAGTTTTACTAAGCAGTTAATATTTTCCAGTAATGAAGAATTACAGAGGGTGTCAAAAAATGTATACACTTTTTAAGAAAAAACTGTATTAAAATTGTAATACTCAATATATACACATCACAAAAGATGAATACAAGTCACATTTGAGTTCTGTGAAGTGTGGAGTCATGGAAGGGCTACACTTGGGGATCTGGAGGGCTGCAGGTGGTCTTAAAGGCTGCATGTTCCCCACCCCCTTAGGCTATCTTCCCAATTTTTTCCAGAACTCCAGAGGTTTTGAGATAGGAAAACCCTGAGATTTAGATAGGTAAAATACTTGTTCATTCACTGACCTAAAAGTTTTGATCCAGGTCTGACTGCAGTAGCCTTTCTCGTATGTCATACTCTTGGCTCTTATTTTCAGCTAAATTAAGCAAGCCAAGTTTTTAAAAAATACCTTTTGTGTAAATATTTTTATGGTTGTACACCTCATTTTGTCAGGGCCCTTGTGTTACCATTTGCCATGTGAAACTAGTCATGATCCTTTTTCTGATAAGCCTGATGATTTTATATAAGGACAGAAGGGGCTGAATTATGCCATTGGTCCTAAGGAATTCGCTTACTCCTATGTACCTCTGTTAAATTTCCAATTGTGTCACTGTTAATTTTATATTCAGTTTTCCCCCCCATAGCTTTTAATAAAAAATATGGAAAAGGGGTGGTATTTTGACTAACCTGGCTTTTTTTTAACTATCATTTTGAAAATAAGAAATTAAAACCTCTTTATGTGGCAAAAATCTTGAGTAATTACCTGGCTCCTATCATTTTTTTCTTTTAGTTATAAAACTTATTGGATGACTTATATTAAACTCTACTAAATGTACTTTCTTGTTGACCTATTTTTCCCTGAGAGAAAAATATTATTTTTTGGTAATCTTCCCTGTTCTTGAACTCCCTAGGAAGAGGAGTTATACGCATGTCAGAGAGGTTGCAGGCTGTTTTCAATTTGTCAGTTTGTGGATGATGGAATTGATTTAAATCGGACCAAATTGGAATGTGAATCTGGTAAGATGCTATGCTAACATCAGCTGAACGTAAAGTAACATGGGTGTTTTCTTTGAGTTGTGTTATACTGCTTACATATTTTCTTTAGAAAAGTGACAAATGTACTGTTTAAACTGGTCATCTAATATACTGTAATTATCATGAATTGAGAGTTTTAGTATCTGCTGTTAGAAATTTCATGGGCTCTAAATTTCGTCATTTTGTTTAAGCAATATTAATTTTATTCTATAGATATGACACTTTTGTTTAACCAAGCATTCCACTTAGACAAAAGAAATAGTAATTACCCTACTTGTAATTCATCACTACCTTTTCACAGACAGTGTAATTTTCCTAAACCTTTCAATCATAGGTTAGTTGGCTTAGCTCCGCGTTTTTTACTGAATGAGGCCTTTGACTCAGTATGTAGCAGTGTATTCTTTGTTGGTCATGCTGTTCAAAGAAGTAACCAGAGGTTTTGTCGCCTGTTAAACCACTTTTACCCTGTGCTGGAAGACATGTACTTAGTAAAAGAAACCTGTAGTCAGGACACAGCTGACACATTTAACTTTTTAAAGAGCTGCAGTGGAATTGTCCCCATTCACTACACTTTATTCAGTGTAGGAAGAGACACTTTTTTGCCTATCACTGTGCCACGACTTACATCTGGTCTTCTATGAAATCATAACCTCCATAACTTCCTGACTGGTTATCTTTATATTATGCTTAATGCTGTTTTAGTTTATTATCTAACTGAATAAATAACACTTACCTAAGTGTATTACAAATGCTGGATTGAGTTGGGAAGTAAAATCGTTAGTGTGATGTGTTATATCACAAGAAAGAAGTAGCTTTAATAAACTAAACAAAGAGAGGTATATTATTTCAACTTTAAAATCATTTCAAATTTAAAATCATTTGCTATAGAACATCAGTTTTGTTAGAATTTAGGGTGTTAAACTGATTGCTTATGTTTTTTACTTTTTTCTTGCCACGTGAATACATTTCTCAACTAAGTGATTCACTTTTTAACAGTAATACTGTTTTACATTTGCGTAAATCACTGAAATATATTATTTCATTCAACCTCATGCAGTAGGTGGTGGTATTTCCGTTTTAGACAAGTGGAAATCAGTAGCCAGAAGCTAAACAGCTCAACTCAGGTCACATACACAGCTAACAAATAATGGACTTTCAGGGGGTATCTTCAGGATGCCAGTCAGTCTTTTTCCACTACACAAACCTTAGCTATGAGGATCCCCTTATTTTAATGTCATTAGAAAACTAGAGCCTAGATGTGCAATTAATAGGTTTATACCTGAAACATTTGACTTGTGAGAGGGAGACTGTATGGAGTGCTATTAAAATAATTACCAGCTTTGGAAATTTGTATCGATAAAATGATTTTAAGTATAAAAAATTTATTTGTAAAATGTTAAACCTCTTTCATTTCTATCATTCCCCTTTCTTTTTCTCTCTGTTTCTTTTTAGTAATTTATCTATTTTTCTCTTACAGCATGTACAGAAGCGTACTCCCAATCTGATGAGCAATATGCTTGCCATCTTGGTTGCCAGAATCAGCTGCCATTTGCTGAATTGAGACAAGAACAAGTAAGAAACAATATTACCTTTCAGAATTGTTCATATTCATTGACTTGTATTGCTTGAAGTTTTTATCACCCACTTGATCCTATTTTAGTGTTATATCTTCAGTAAACAAAATTACGTTTGCAAATACAAGTTGATTGAATACTTTTATATAATATTTTATGTTAAGAATTATTTTTATATTCATAATCTCATATTTTTCTCACAGACAAGTGAAAATATTATTCCCATTTTACATATGAAAAACAGGCTCAGAATTTGTATTTCAGAGTCATTTTCTTCCATCTCAACTGGTATTGCCTTAACTCAGATCATCATTTCTTATCTGTATTACTAAAATAATTTCCAAAGTGATTTTCTTCCTTAACCCTCTCTAGTCTATGCTTTACTGTGTCCATTTTTTTTCTTAAATTGACATCTCATGCCATTCTCCTATCCTATATAATTTAGTAGCTCCAAATTATGTATAATTTTTTTTTTTTTTAAGTCAGAGTCTCACTTGGTCACCCTTGGTAGAGTGCTGTGGTGTCACAGCTCACAGCAACCCCAACTCTTGGGTTCAAGTGATCCTCTGGCTTCAGCCTCCCAAGTAGCTGGAACTATAGGTGCCCGCCACAACACCTGGCTATTTCTTAGAGACAGGGTTTCGCTCTGGCTTAGGCTGGTCTCAAACCTCTGAGCTCAAAACAATCCACCTACCTTGGCCTCCCAAGTGCTGGGATTACAGGCGTGAACCACGACGCCATTAATTATGTCTAGTTTTAAGACTAAACTGCTTATCACAGCCTTGTTCCTGATTACCTCTCCAGTGTCATCTCTTAAAACTCCCTACTTCTCATACTCTATACTCCAAACATATTGGGAAAATTTTCTTAATTTTATTAATTTTTGCATAAGAAATATGGTCACATGGCACAAAATTCAAAAGATAAAAAAAAATACATATAGTGAAAAGTCTCCTACCCTCTGTGACCCTTAGCCACTCAGTTTTCCTTCATTACTGTAGCCAAGCTTACCAGTACAGAAGTATTTTAGGCATATGCAAGGAAGGATATGCATATATATTTTTTGTAAATATAAGTATACATAAAGAGCTACTCATTTTTTTCACTACATAATATTCCAAATAGACGTATTTTAATTTATTTAGGCAGTCCCTTATTTGTGAACAGATAGCTTGTTTCTAACCTTTTTCATTTATAAATGATGTATATTTTGCACATTTGTGAGTATACCTACAGAATAAAATCATAGAAATAGAATTGTGGAGTTAAGAGGTACATACATTTTTAAATTTTATTTTATTTTATTTCATTTTACTCAGAGACGGCATCTCACTATGTTGCCCAGGCCTAAGTTCCAGCAATCTTCCCACCTCAGCCTCCTAAATAGCTGGGACTACATGCCCTTCAGTGCCTGGCAATATATGCATTTTTAATTTTGAGAAATAGAGTAAAATTGCCCTTCATGGAATTTGTACCATTTTGTAAAAATTGAGATATAATTCACATACTAAAATATTCACCTAAGTATACAATGAAATGCTTTTTAGGATATTCACTAAGTTTTCAGCCATCCTCACCATCTAATTCCAGAATGTTTTCATTACCCCAGAAAGACACGCCATACCCCTTAGTAATCACTCTCTTTTCTCCTCTCATAACCCCCGGCAATGTACTACTTTTATTATAGTTTTAATTTGTGTTTCTAGTATTATAAGTAACATTACATGTATGTTCAAATGCTAAGTTTGAACATTTCAAATGTCTTAAGTTCCTTTTCTCTTAATTGTATACATACTGAGCAGTTCTTAATTTTTATAATATGACACTATTTCATTGCTTGTGTTTCTTCTACTCTCCACCTGCCTAGTGAATCCTGACACCAGCTAGTGTCATTTCATTTTTGAAACCTTAACTCCATCATTCCAGTTGAGTTAGGTACCTTTCCTTATATACATATATCACCCTGTGTCACCCTTTGTTTAACCCCTGTCCTATATAGATTATGCAGATTAAACACAGGTATAAATTATGAAATAAAATGCACATGGTCCCTGATCTCTTTAAATTTATAATCGTAGGCTTACTCAGTGAATTAATTCTGAATACATATCTTCTGATTCTAAAGATTCTCTGATACCCCCTGTGATGCCTTTGTAGGGGAACCAAAGCGAGCCATAGAGTTCAGCAAATGGGATTCCACGTTTGTGCTCTATAGAGGGGTCCAGTGCTGCTAAATAAATCAAGAAGTCAGAATTGGAGGGGAGGGTGGCACCTGTAGCCTCAGTGGGTAGGGCACTGGCCCCATACACTGAAGGTGGGGGATTCAAACCCAGCCTCAGCCAAACTGCAACAAAAAATAGCCAGGTGTTGTGGCTAGCACCTATAGACCCAGCTACTTGGGAGGCTGAGGCAAGAGAATCACCTAAGCCCAGGAGTTGGAGGTTGTTGTGAGCTGTGACTCCATGGCACTCTACTGAGGGCAACAAAGTGAGACTCTGTCTCTAAAAAAAAAAAAGAATTGGAGGGGAGATGATACCAATTAATGTTAAAATCTTATCAGTAGCTTACTGTTTATATTCAGCCTGTAAAATTCCCCCTCAGCCTACCCTATTATCAGATGTCTACCATTGTATGCATGTATTCTTTTGGTTGATTTTTTTACCTTCCTCTTTTCCATTGATGTTCGTTGTAGCATGATTTATTCTCCATGAAAGCATTAAAATTGAGAATGATGTGATTTGTCCCTTCCCCTTCTGCCTCTTGAGACATTCTAGTCCTTATTTAATTGTATCTTAAGAGTCTCCACCTTAGGCCAGGCACAGTGGCTCATGCCTGCAATCCTAGCCCTCTGGGAGGTGGAAGTGGGTGGATTGCTTGAGCTCACACTTTTGAGACCAGCCTGAGCAAGAGCTAGACTTGGTTTCTAAAAATAGCTGGGCATTGTGGCTGGTGTCTGTAGTCCCAACTACTTGGGAGGCTGAGGCAAGAGAATTGCTTGAGCCCAGGAGTTTGAGGTTGCTGTGAGCTAGGGCACTCTACCTAGGGCTACAAAATGAGACTGTCTCAAAAAAAGTCTCCACATTTTTGGACTTGATTCAAAAGCCTATTATTCTGATAGAGGAGACAGAGCTTATAAGTGTGTTTGGTGGCAAATTAAAGTAGCCTGGGATTTTAAATTCTACTGTAGTTAATTTGCATGGATTACTAAAAATTTATTCTAATGTTGATGATTGTGGTATATTTATTTAATTGTTTATACTTTATTCTGATAAGGATTGGAGGATTCTTAATTATGTTTTTCTCTTAGATATATATGTGTAAAAAATAATATATTTCTTATGACTTTTTTTTTTTTTAAGCTTATGTCCTTGATGCCAAAAATGCATCTACTCTTCCCTCTAACTCTGGTGAGGTCATTCTGGAGTGACATGGTGAATTCTGCCCAAAGCTTCATAACCTCGTCCTGGACATTTTATCTTCAAGCTGATGATGGAAAAATAGTTATATTCCAGGTGACAACTGTGCTTCATAGATTCATCTAAATACCAACAACAGTCAATGTGTATGTCTTAAATGAGTTTCTTGGCATAGAACCATGTATTCAGTCACTTACAAATATTTATCATCACATAATAATTAGGTGCTTGTTTGGCCTACATGAAAACACTTGGGATTAGGATACAGTTTGATTATTCTTTCTTCTGCTCATTCGTTCTTATCTAACTCTTTGGTATTTATCTAACCGGCACTGAGTCTGCTAAATTTTATAGTGGTTAAATTGATAAAATGGAATTTTTAGATACAAGAGATAAGAATAATTAACATGTGTTCATATATAAATAATGGCATATATATGGCCACATATGGATATTAGCAAAAAGTGATATGAAATGATTTTTAGTTGTTATAGAGAACTCATAGAAGTGTTTTGCCTAAAGAGGTAACTTTCTCCTGTCTCATCATTGACCGTGTGGTGTGCTAACTGCTATTCCTTGGAAGTTTGTTGTACTAGATGTTATCTCAAATCTTGAAACAGATTTTTGAGATATTAGCCCTAGTTTATTGAGGAG
Organism: Loris lydekkerianus; assembly: GCA_963574355.1. Classification (NCBI taxonomy): domain Eukaryota; kingdom Metazoa; phylum Chordata; class Mammalia; order Primates; family Lorisidae; genus Loris; species Loris lydekkerianus. Next base: position 18,557 of record CAUYPK010056875.1, on the reverse strand, counting down.
GAAGCTGAGAGGAACGTGTTTAAGGTCATGCTGTCAGTAAATAACAGAATTAGGCTTCAAACTCAGGGTACTTTAGCATCAAGGCCCATATCCCACCCTCCCGTGCTGTCTTTCTTTTAATTCAGTAATTGAATTTCTCAGATTTACCAGTCAACAAATTATGTTGTGGCATTGTCTTCCTCACAGGTAACAAAGGAAACCTTTCATTTATTAGGACTAATTGAGTGGCTTACAATATATCTAATATGTAAGTTTTAGCACCATTGTGAGTCTTGGGTCCTGTCTGCTTAATTTGGTAATGAGTAAAAACAGGAATTTTCTCTCTTTCAATTTAGGAACAAGGTCTATTTACCTAAAACTACTCATATCAAAGCTTAGGTTGACTATCAGAGTGCAGCCTCATTCATTCCTGAGATAGTGTAAGATTAGCTCTGTTTCTCTCTAATGTTTGTGTGAACTTGAGTATGATTGGAATGAAAAATCTTTTTTCCAGAGGATCAGAACTATATAAAAGTATGGCATGTTTGTCTATAATTTATGAATTGCTCATACTTGGGGAAGAATGGAATGTTTCAGATGAGAAAAAATAGAGATAATATGTGTTTAACTGAAAGTTTTGACCATCTGCTAAATTATTCCTGATCAACTAGAATTAGAAAATTAGTTTTTGCAGGGTATGCTGTTTAATATAGTGTATCAGAATTTGTCCCTCTCTCCCCTTTTTAAAAAAATGTTGTCAGGAAGTTAAACTAAGTGGTTAATGGTGCCAGAAATCTGTTTCTTTGAAAGGCACTGGATCTGATATTTAGGAAGTGCAATTAAAATATATTGTGGCTAATGTGTGTTTTTTTATACTGAACTTCTTGTTATTTTTTCTTAATTTAAATGTTTATAGAGATGATGGGGTATAGAACTTGTTACTGGAAAAAAGCTTAAGAAGTACAAATGACTTAATTGCTTTCGTTATCATTTTAGTCTAAGCCAGAAATTCAGTATGCACATTTGGAGCAGGAGCCTACAAATTTGAGAGAATCAACTCTAAGCAAAATGTCCTGTAAGTTTTATTTTAAGTAATTTGGATAGAAGAATTAGCAGTCAAATCTAGTTGTTGTGGGGTTGGTTGTATGTTTGTTTTTACAGTAATGAAAGGTGAACAGATAATTTCTAAAATAGTGGGTCTCAAACTTTAACATGCATTAGAATTTGGAGAGCTTATTAGAACAGACAGCTGGACCCCATCTCTAGAGTTTCTAACTTAATACATCTAGGAGAGGATCTGAAAATTTGCATTTCTAACAAGTTCCAGATTTTACTGATGCACCTGGTCTAGGGACCAGACTTTGAGAACATTTAGTATGTTTCAAAAGATGTTTTGAGTACAGAATTAATCAAGTGTTCTGGTATTTCCCAGTAAATTATCCAACTATCCCAAAAGTATGAGTCCCTGTTCTATTTTTATTTACATGCTACAAGTGAATTTTAACTTATAGAACATAAAACATCAAGCTAAGTTAGTGCTTACTTACCTTTTAAAACTTACTACTCCTATCTATCTATTTTAGATGCTGATTTAATTAACCTTCTTATTATTTTGGCGGGTGGAAGCGGGTGGATGATGACAACACATAAGAACATTTTTGTTTTGTTTTGTTTTGATGCAGAGTCTCTCTGTCACCCCAGGTGGCGCATTGTAGCTCGCTACAACCTCTAAACTCCTAGCCTCAAGTGATCTTCCTGCCTCAGGCTCATGAGTAGTAGTGACAGGCACTTGCCAATACACCAGCCTAATTTTTCTATTTTTAGTAGAGACAGGGTCTCACTCTTGCTCAAGGTGGTCTCAAACTCCTGAAATCAAGCAATCCTGTTGCCTTGGCCACCCAGAGTGCTCGTATAGGCATGAGCCATCATGCCTATACTAGAACTTGTTTAACTTTGATGAAAATAAACCAAATTCAGGGCCACATCTAATTAAAAAGGAGACATCAGTGTCAGTAAGAATTTGAATGTAAAACAGGAATCCCATAATGTGGTAGAATATCTATTTGATTTTGGTGTGCCAGAGGAACTGACACACATTATAAAATGTATCACATTATACATGCACAATTGGATATCTGCAGAATGTGTGTATCTAGAAGTAGTCATGTGAGACTTGCTTGTGAGTGTCATAAACTTATACCTTATTATTTCAGCAGATCTGCAAATGAGAAATTCACAGGCGCACAGGAACTACCTTGAAGATGGAGAAAATGATGGCATTTTTAGGTGCCTCTCTCTGTATGTAATGCTTTTTATTATGTGTATAGAAGATAAAATCTGACTTATATTAGAGCAATGCATTCCTTTTATTATTTTAAGATTATATTGGCTGCTCAGAAGTAAAATCTTTTTACCTTCTCCTTCCAAACTTGTACTTTTAGATATTTTTGTTTGCTTAAAAGGTAATACACATGCTACTTTAATGAAACCCAAACAGATAACTTTTTTCACAATACAGGAGCATTCTTTCTGTTAGGATTCTTTGATTTATAGTAAGAAATGTGCTATTCTAGACATTTTTTTCCTCTAGACATTTAAATTAAATTTTAATTTAAAGTATATCTGAATGGTTTGGGAATCAGGTTTTGTTTTTTTTGTTTGTTTGTTTGTTTGTTTTTGAGACAGAGTCCCACTCTGTCGACCTTGGTAGAGTGCTATGGCATCATCATAGCTCACAGCAACCTCAGACTCTTAGGATCAAGCAATCCCCATGCCTTAGCCTCCTGAGTAGCTGGGTATAGGAATGCAGCAGAATGCCCAGATAATTTTTCTGTTTTTAATAGAGACAGGTCTCACTCTTGCTCAGGCTGGTCTTGAATCCCTGAGCTCAAGCAATCCACCCATATCTCCCTCCCAGAGTACTAGAATTATAACCATGAGCCACCATGCCTGGCCTTGGAGTCAGATTTTTATTTTTGTTTTTATCAGCATGACCAGGTCTGAGGCTAGAGGAGATATAGAGGACCACAGATGAAGAAGGGCTTTGTGTTCTGTACTACACTAAAGAACATCAGCTTTGTGTCAGGATTTCTAAGGGTGAAGGAAACGTGGGCGGGATGGAGTAATGGGTACATTGCACCCTCCTAGGAAAGATTATCAAACCTTCTAAGACTGAGAGGAGGGTTTTATCAGAGTGTACGTACCTCCACTCCTTCATGGGGTTTTGATATGAGCACTCCCTCACACCTTCACAAGCACACACACACGCACACACACCAAGAAAACGAAGAAGAGAAACTCAGTGGGCCATGTTACTTAATTGATTATTATATAATCTGTCTGATATCAGACCAGGCATTTCAGTATAGTGGTAAATAAGTCTTTGCTTGGCAATGTGTGCACGCTAGTAGGCTGGGGGTTTGTTTGTTTGTTTGTCGAGACAGAGATCTACCCCATGCCCTGACACCTGCAATGGTGTCATAGCTCACTGCAACCTCATACTCTGGCTGTGAGCATCCTGCTGCCAAAGCCACTGGGTGGCTCTCGCCGAGGGATTATAGGCACTGGCCGAGGCACCCGCCTTGGTTTTTCCATTTTTTTCATGAGTCAGGGTCTCACTCTTGGTCAGACAGGCCTCAAACTCCTGAGCTCAAGCAATCCTCCCACCTCAGCCTTTTGGGGGGTTTTGTGTGTGTGTGTGTTTTTTTTTTTTTTTTTTTTTTTTTGAGACAGAGTCTCACTTTGTTGCCTTAGGTAGAATGGTGTGGCGTCATAGCATACAGCAACCTTTTGGGCTCAAGTGATCCCATTGCCTCAGTTTCCCCAGTAGCTGGGACTACAGGCCCCACCACAATGCCCAGCTATTTTTAGAGACAGGGTCCCGCTCTGGTTCAGACTTCTTGAACTCCTGGGCTCAGGCGATCCCCACCCCGCCTCGGCCTCTCAGAGTGCTGGGATTGCAGGCTTGAGCCAGTCACTGCACTCTGCCTTCTACGAGGCCGTTCTGTCCCCAGTGCAATTCCACAGTAGTCCAAACCACATGCTTCCTGGGATTTCTGGTTTTTTTTTTTTTTGATGGAGATAGAGTTTCACTCTGTCACCCTGGGTAGAGTGCTGTGTTGTCATGGCCCACAGCAACCTCAAGCTCTTGGGTTCAAGTGGTCCTATTGCTTCTGCCTCCCAAGTAGCTGGGACTACGGGTCCCCACCACAACGCCCAGCTATTTTTTAGAGACGGAATCTCATTCTTGCTCAGGCTGGTTTCGAACTCCTGAACTCAAGCAGTCCACCCGCTTCGGCCTCCCAGAGCGCTAGAGCTTGAGCCACTGTGCCTGTCCTTTTATTTTTTCTTTTTCTTTTTTTTTTTTGGAAACAGTTTCACTCTGTTGACCAGGCTAGAATGCCATGGCCTCAGCCTAGCTCAGAGCAACCTCAAACTCCTGGGCTCAAGCCATCATCCTCCCTCAGCCTCCCAAGTAGCTGGGACAATAGATATACATCATCACACCTGGCTAATTTTTCTATTTTTAGTAGAAACAGGGTCTCAGTATTGCTCAGGCTGGTCTTAAATTCCTAAACTCAAACAATCATCCCACCTCGGCCTCCCGGAGTGTTAGGATTACTGTAGGATTACAGGTGTGAGCCACCGCACCTGACCCTGGAATTTCTTTTCTTCTTCTTCTTTTTTTTTTTTTTTTTTTTTTTTTTTTTTGAGGTAGACTGCATGGTATCACAGCTCACAGCAACCTCATACTCTTGGGCTTAAGCGATTCTCTTGCCTCAGCCTCCCAAGCAGCTGGGACTACAGGTGCCCGCCACAACGCCTGGCTATTTTTTTATTGCAGTTGTGGCTGGCACTGTAACCACTGTGCTACGGGCACTGAACCCCTGTCTATTTGTTGTTGTTGTTGTTGTTGTTGTTGTTGCAGTTGTCATTGTTCTAGCTGGCCTGGGCCGGGTTCGAACCCACCAGCCTTGGTATATGTGGCCAATGCCCTACCCACTGAGCTATGGGTGCCACCCTGACCCTGGAATGTCTTATGATAGAAATAATTTCCTGTGAGGTTTTATCAGATATCAGTAGAGTTATATGGAACTTAAAAATTAGTAAATTAGTACCTTTTACTAAACAAAAAGTTTAAAGACTGAAAAGATGGGGGCAGTGCCTGTGGCTTAGTGAGCTGAGTGCCAGCCCCATATACTGAGGGTGGTGGGTTCAAACCCAGCCCCGGCCAAACTGCAACAACAACAACAACAAAAAATAGCTGGGCATTGTGGTGGGCGCCTATAGTCCCAGCTACTCGGGAGGCTGAGGCAAGAGAATTGCCTAAACCCAGGAGTTGGAGATTTTTATCTTTTTTCATTTCTAAACCTGCTTTTTGCTTGTGTAAGAAAGGGCAGTTTCTCTCCAGTCTTTAGGCTATTTGTTATAGTTTGATAGTTGATGAAGTCTAAGTAATTGTCTGATCTTAAATTAATTAGAACTCTTTATATTGTACTGCCTGGCATCTTATTGGTAATACATTGCCTGTTAACATTGTGCCATTATGGGCGGCACCTGTGGCTCAGTGAGTAGGGTGCCGGCCCCATATACCGAGGGTGGAGGGTTCAAACCCAGCCCCAGCCAAACTGCAACAACAACAACAAAAAAAAAAATAGCAAGGCATGGTGGCAGGTACCTGTAGTCCCAGCTATTCGGGAGGCTAAGGCAAGAGAATCGCCTAAGCCTAGGAGTTGGAGGTTGCTATGAGCTGTGACGCCACAGCACTCTACCGACAAAGTGAGACTCTGTCTCTTAAAAAAAAAATTGTGTCATTATGTGTTATGTTGTTCTTTTATTTATTTATTATATTTTTTGAGACAGGTCTCACTGCATTACCCAGGCTGGGGTGTAGTGTTGTCATAGCTCAGTGCAAGCTTGTTACCCAGGCTGGGGTGTAGTGTTGTCATAGCTCAGTGCGAGCTTGAACTGCTAGACTCAAGTGATCCTTCTTCCTCAGCCTCTCAAGTAGCTTGAGACTACAGATTCATGCCACCATGCCAGCTAATTTTTTAACGTTTTTGTAGAAACGGGGTCTCACTTTGTTGCCCGAGCTGATCTCAAAATCTGGCCTCAAGCGTTACTCCCTTCTTGGCCTGCCAAAGTGCTGGGACTACAGGCATGAGCTATTATACCCAGCTTTATGTTGTTACCTCTTTAAAAGTAATTTTGCATATGTTTAACTTAAGAAACAACTAACATTATAGTTAGAAATTTATATCTTAGAAATTTCTGAAATTTATTTTTAGAAGTTACTATGCAGAAACATGAATTATTATAATATCCTACATCTACATCTTAATAAAAACTATTATCTTTTTAAATGTTTTTTCACCTCAATGATCTTATTTGACTCAGAACAATCTGCTGCGATAAGGGGGATCAGAGAGGTAAATCAACTATGATATAGCCACCGATGTTAAAATTCAAACCTAGTTTTTCAAATCTGCATCTTCTACTCGTTGAATTCTATAAGCAGTGGTGTGATCTACAAGCAGTGATGTGCAGTGGTGTGATCATAAACCTTAAACTCACTACAGTATAACTTTTTTTTTTTAGGATGGTGTCACACTGCTGGTGTGCAGTGGTATAATCAGAAATCTTAAATTCACTGTAACTTAGAACTCCTGGGCTCAAGCAGTCCACCCACCTTAGCTTCCCAAATAGCTAGGACTAAATGTGCACCACCATGCCCCACTAACTTTTAAATTTCTTCACAGAGACAGGGTCTTACTATGTTACCCAGGATAGTCTCAAACTCTCAGCCTCAAGATCCTCCTACCTCAGCTTTCCAAAGCAGTGCTGATTTTTATTGTACCATATAGGAGTTACGGAGGTACCCTCATCTCCAGAATAGAAATTGAGGTCATGCTCATTTTTTCACTTGTCATTTCTTTTGGGGGAATGTATTATGTGCCAGGCATTTACTAAGGACTTGAGACTTAGAAAAGATGTTTAGTATCTGCCTCTAAGGCAGAGGTTTGTTTTCCTTATTCTTCCAATGCCATTATGGGCGGCACCTGTGGCTTAGTAGTAGGGTGCCGGCCCCATGTACCGGGGGTGGTGGGTTCAAACCCAGCCCCAGCCAAACTGCAACAACAACAACAAAAAAAAATAGCAAGGCATGGTGGCAGGTGCCTTTCCTTATTCTTCCAAATGCATTGGAAGAATAAGAGTTGTATCGGGGCATACATTAAATTCATAAACACTAATGAAAGCTGATTAGCAAAAAAAGATCCATGCATACTTTTAGTAGTATCTGACACAGATAAGCAAAAAAAAGTCACAAAGTCAGTGTGCAGCCTGTAGGCTGCAGGTTGGACACCCCTGCTCTAAGTAGTTCTCAGATCTAGACAGACACAGAAATAACACATATCACCACAATATTTGCTACATACGCACGCATGTGCAGAATACCTAAGTCTGCTAGTCTACTGTAGATTTCAAGGGCAGGATTTACAGAGAAGACAGAAGTAAGCCTTAAATGACGAGTAGAGATTTTTGCTAATTGTAGCAGAAGATTTGTTAAAAAATATTTTTTAGATATATTGGCTTCCTGCTGAATGTATAAAATACACTACTATATATGGAGTGTAAATAGAGTCAGAAATTTGACCAAACCAGGTAGACAGGAGCCAGATAGCAGGAAAGTAATTAAACCTGTCAGGACAGATCAGAGGACCAGATTGGAGAGCTTTGGTAAATTAAGCAAGAAATTATAAAGCCTGAATTAGAGTAGTGGACAAAGGAGAACGGGAACCAGTGAAGCTGGAGAGATCGTGTAGGACGTACGAATAGTAATGTTTTGTTGTGGAGGTTAAAGAAGATGGACTCTAAGATGGGCTCTCAATTTCTGGTTACCTGGTACCTTTGGAATCAAGGTATCAAATATATCCTTCTTAATACCCAGGTTAGGGCTGGAATATGTAGAGAAAAGTAGGTATTTTTTTCATTAAAAGTATTTTTTACTTTATTGTCTTTCTAAATTGGAATACTTGAAACATCATATAGAAGTTACCTGCTTTTAAGATGCAGTACAGCCTCCATTCTTTTTTCTGAAAATGGTAACTGTGGTTACCTTTTCTTTTTCTTTTTTTTCTTTTTTAGGACAGAGTCTCACTCTGTGCCCTCAGTAGAGTGCTGTAGTGTCACAGCTCACAGCAACCTCAAACTCTTAGGCTCAAGCAATTCTCTTGCCTCAGCTCCTGAGTGGCTGGGACTACAGGTACCCACCACAACACCTGACTATTTTTTAGAGACAGGTATCACTCTGGCTTGGCTGGTCTTGAACTCTTGAGCTCAGGCAATCCACCTGCCTTGGCCTCCCAGAGTGCTTGTGCTTAACATTTCTTTACCACGTTCAAGCATTGTAAACTATCCAGTGCATGGGTTATGGCAGTAAATATGTATCTCTTACTACGTAGTAGATGACGTAAAAATTAGACACTACCTGTATTATGCAGTTTTTCAGAATTAGACTTAAGTATGAAAAAATAGTTTGACTTTTTCCTGTTCTTTGAATCTTAATAGGTCAATTATGGAAAAACTCCTCTAATTGCTGATTCTCATAACTGGCCTTCTACCTAAGATATTTTAATCATAAGGAAACTGTAACTATCACTTTACTAAGGCTATGCTTTGATAGTTACAGAACACCGCATAATAGATAGGCTTTTAAAAATTGAAGTGCAAGTAAATTGCAGCAAATTAAAAATTTTAAATGTTTAGAGAAGCTGACTTTTGGAAACCTTTTGTGAATTCTTCTATAAAACAAAGGATTCCTTTAAAATTTACCTATTCTATACCTTAACTTTTTAGGATGTTAAGTTTTTGTAAAGTGAGTATTATAATACCTTGCAAAGTAACATGGAACATTTGTATATAACAGTGTACAATTTATAGGACACTTTCATTTGCCTTATCTCATTTAGTAATTAGAAAATACTCTTGACAGTAATTTGATTTAATTTTATATATTTAGTAGAAAATCAGTATGTCTGATTTTATTATTCTTACTCTAAAAGTGATATAGCCTACTTACAGAAACTTTGGAGGTAAAGGAAAGGATATAATGCCACCCTGATAGATTAATTATAATATTTCCTTCTTTAAGTTTTTTTTGAAATGGTTCTAAAGGTAGTACACAAAGCCTTAATTATATTGTTGAGCTAAGTACTCATAGGTTGATTGCCTTGAACTATTAAGAATCTATTATTCCTTATATTAGCAAATTTTATTTTTTTTAATGTTTTTATATTAGGAAATTTTAATTAACGATTGTTTTGTTTTGTTTTGTTTTTTTCCAGCAACTCTGGGTGGATTTTAACTACAACTCTTGTCCTCTCGGTAATGGTGTTGCTCTGGATTTGTTGTGCAACTGTTGCTACAGCTGTGGAGCAGTATGTCCCCTCTGAGGTAAATGTCACTCTAACCCTTAGAGCTTTGTTTTTCAACCTTTTTTATCTCAGGGCACACCTGAACCTATAGTTAGACTTCCATGGCACACTTAAACTATATTGATTTTAGAAAAGAGTAAAAAAAAAAAAAATGTACTTACTTTGTTTTGAACTTATTTTGGAAATTATTTATTTATTTATTTGTTTGTTTGTTTTTTGCGACAGACTCTCACTTAGTCACCCTGGGTAGAGTGCTATGGAGTCATAGCTCACATCAACCTCAAACTCCTGGGCTTAAGTGATCCTCTTGCCTCAGCCTCCTAAGTAGCTGGGACTACAGGCACCTGCGACAACATCCAACTATTTTTAGAGACAGGGTATCGCTCTTGCTCAGGCTGGTCTTTCTGAAAATAATTTAATTAATTATCTTTAAAAATTTTTGTGGCACATCTAAGATCCTCTCCTGGCGCACCAGTCTGGCGCAGCTCACCAGTTGAAAATCACTGCCTTAGACCATTGGAAGTGTGTGAAGGTAGACTACATACTGTCTTAAATGCCTTACTTGTTGAACTAGAGAAGCAAGGTCTCTCTACCAATAGAATGAGAGATTTAATGGGTTTTTTTTTATTTTTTGTTTTTTTTTGTCGAGACAGAGTCCCACCCTATGCCCTGAGCAGAGGGCAATGGCACCGTAGCTCACTGCAACCTCAGACTCGGGCTGTGGGCACCCTGCTGCCTCAGCCTCCAAAGCCGCAGGGATTACAGGTGCTCGCCATGGTGCCCGGCTGGGTTTTTCTATTTTTTTCCATGAGTTGGGGTCTCACTCTCGCTCAGACAAGCCTCAAACTCCTGAGCTCAAGCAATCCTCCCTCCTCAGTCTCCCACAGTGCTGGGATTATAGGCGTGAGCCACCGTGCCCCGCTGATTTAATGTTTTTAATGCAGGTGGGGTTGGCACACATGAAAATGACAGATTCCTAGCACAAGAAATGTTATTCCTGGTTTTCTGTGATGTTAACTACAATGGTGACAGATATGTTGACTGTCTTGGGGAAAGTGTCTCTCCTTGTTCCTGAGGCTGAAATGAACCTGTAGGCATCACTTTCTAAGGTAGTATACAGGAGAAAAGGCTTGTGGAACTACTTAGAATTTTAATTTAATCACCGCGAGGTTGAGGCAGCTGTGCTAGAGTGTTTGCATTATTTTGTTCTGGTATCCAAACCTGAGAGAGATGGAGGATGTTGTAGCTTCCTTGGTGATTAAAATCTAACCAGCCCAAGAAACGTAACTGTTAAGGGAAAGGATTTGTGTTTTGGAGAAAGGGTAAAATTTGATGATTCAAATTTGATGATTCAAAGGGTAAAATTTGATGATTTAACTGTTAAGGGAAAGGATTTGTGTTTTGGAGAAAGGGTAAAATTTGATGATTCGGCTCTCAAGAAAAGACCTTAATTGGACTGGGCGTGGTGGTTCATGCCCAGGTCTGGCCCTTGCTCAGGCTGGTCTCGAACTCCTGAGCTCAAGCTGTCCTCCAGCCTCAGCCTCCCAGAGTGGTAGGATTATAGGCATGAGCCACTGTGCCCAGCCTTATTTTTTAACTTTGACAAGTAATACATACATATGGTATAAATTATGTCTTCGTCACTTCTTAGAAGAGCCAGTCAGTAATTTTTAAAAATTGTACAAATAGTTTCCATTTTAAAATTGTCTTGTTTTTTGTTTTATCAACTTTAGACATTATCTAACATCTTCCTACCAAAGGAGGAAGTTCCCTTACAATATTTCCCAACTCACTTTCCTCTCTTCATTTTCAGGTTTTTATAATGTGTGTTATTATTTTGTATGTATTGTAATGTGTGTTATTACTTTCATGATTGTTTTATAAATTTCTTTTGACACCTCATCGCTACCCTTCCTCTCTCCTTTTCTTCCCATATTCTTGATAATAAAACATGCTTTGTACCTTGATTCGAAAACAAAAATTTATAATATAATTATATAAATATTCACAGAACCAAATACTGTAATTAGTGATTAGAGTCATGTAAAAGCCAATGTAAACTTGAATAAAACAAAGATTTTCCAGGAGAATTTTCCAAATACCTCCTCTTAATGGATATTTTTGTTTTGTTATGCCTTTCTTCCCAGTTTCTGGGTCATCTCAACTGCTACTGTTTCTTGTATTCTATGTGGTTTTCTTTCAGGGACTCTTCTTTTCTTTTGTTGGAATTCCTCCTTAAGAAATGTTTTCATGGCTCGGCGCCTATAGTTCAAGCGTCTAGGGCACCAGCCACATACAGCAGAGCTGGCAGGTTTGAATCCAGCCCAGGCCTGCCAAACAACCAAATGACAGCTACAACCAAAAAATAGCCGGATGGTATGGTGGGCTCCTGTAGTCCCAGCTACTTGGGAGGCTGAGGCAAGGGAATCACTTAAGCCCAAGAGTTGGAGGTTGCTGTGAGCTGTGACGCCATGGCACTCTACCCAGGGCGACAGCTTGAGACTCTGTCTCCAAAAAGAAAAAAAAAAATTGTTTTCATAAAGGATATTTGAGAGGTAAACTTCTCAAGTTCACACTTTTGAAAATACCTTTATTGTATTCTTGCACTTGATTAATAATTTGAGTGTATTCAGTAGCCACAAAGTCATGCCACATGCTAGCTAGATTATCCATGTTCTCTCACTTTTCTACATGGATTTTCTTTTCTCTTCTTTTTTTAATTATTATATATTTTTATTTTTACATATACATGTGTTTATTAGGTTTACATTTTTTGCCTTCACAAAATTAAAGAGGCTTAAATTTAGTAACAATAACAATGTTTAAGATAAGGACTAGATACAAAACAAAAACCTCATAAAGAATGAACAAACATAAATACATTCAGAAAGGAGATCAGAGAATTTAATTATTATTTTAAATTGACAAAAATTATATGCATTTATAGTGTACAACATGTTTTGCTATATTATGTATACATTGTAGAATGGCTAAATAAAACAAATTAACATATTCATTACCTCACACACCATTTTTTTGTGGCAAGAACATTTAAAATCTACTCTGGGTAGCAATTTTGGGCTATACAATACAGTGTTCTTAACTCTAGTCACCATCTTGTACAGAAGATCTCCTGCACTCCTTCTTCCTGTCCAAAATTTTGTGTCCTTTGACCAACATCTCAATCTTCCACTCCCCCCACACCCTTCCTGATAGCCTCTTCTGAATGATGTTTGAAATCATTCAAACAATTCCTGGTTGCTGTTGCAAAGTCTTTGAATGCTTTTGGTAGAGTCGTGAAGTTTTTCTCTCACAGTGTCCCAGAGCAAATGGTCACATGTTAATTCTGGGTTTTACGGAGGCCACATTGTTTCAGATCCATATCCAGCTCATCAACCACTGAATTTGTCTTGAAGATATTCTCTTACTGGAAAAGTAGGAAATACTGGGACACCTCCTTGTGACAGGATAGTAGCCTTGAGACAGTAGTGTGGTAGATCACATCAGAGACATATTCAAGTAAGCTATCATGACAGTCACTTTTAGAACATTTTCATCACCCCAGAAAGAAAACCCATTCTCACTAGTTCTTGATTCCATGTCCTCCCAAGAAACACGAGCCTCTGCCCCTCAGCTGTAGACAACCAGTGTGGGGTCTCCTGTGACTGAGCTCTGTGAGCATGATGTTTCTAAGATTCATCCATGTGGTAGCACGTGTTAGTATTGATAAATCCTTGAAGATTTTCTTCAGTATCTTTTAAAAGCACCTTTCTAATGTCAAGTACTTCTTAGTTCTTGCTTTATAATCTAGTCAGTGCCCTGCCAGTGATGTCAGCACTTCAGTTTCTAACTCACAGATTCAGAGATTGGTTGCTGTATGAGTTGATAAATAACAAAATCTATCCCATTTCCTAGTGAAGACTTCTCATTTTCTTTCCTTTTTATTCTACTTTGATCTAAATCTAAGTAAACCTAGTCTGAAAAGATGTTAGATATTACCATTTAGTCCAGTGAGTTTATGGCATTTGCAGTGATTTTGTTTATGCTTTCATGTAGTAACTTCTTGAATGATAGTAACAATGTAAGGAACTTCTATGTTTATAAAGACCTTTCTATCAGTGTTAAAGTGTTTCATGTCTATTCTTAAAAAGGCATATATCATTTTCCATATATGCCAAGTTAAAACATTTAGTAGTAGGACAACTTACACCAAATTATTTTACCACTTGGTAGGAGAGCTAAGATCTGTAAGGACTTGATCTTTTTTTTTTTTTTTTTTTTTTTGCCGTGGCATCACAGCTCACAGCAACTTCAAAGTCTTGGGCTCAAGTGATCCTCTTGCCTCAGCCTCCAGAGTAGCGGGGACTACAGGCGCCTGCCACAATGCCTGGCTATTTTTAGAGACAGGGTCTCACTCTGGCTCAGACTGGTCTCAAACCCGTGAGCTCAGGCAATCCACCAGCCTCGGCCTCCCAAAGTGCTGGGATTGCAGGTGTGAGCCACCCCATCCGGCCCAGGACTTGCTCATTTAAGGCATCCATTGAACATCTAGTACCAGAGTTCTAGGTATGACCACACTAACTTCATTTAAATCTATGCAAATTATTCTTGATAATTGTTACACTTCCAAGGATTTTAAGTTGGGACATGTGGAAAAGTTTTCCCAAGCCATCCACTGGGAGCTAATAACATCACTTTGAATAAAAGCATTTTTTATTTTCAAAGATGTTTATAGAATTTTATTTTATTTTTTTTAACAAATATCTGTAAGTTAAATTGTTGTTTGAAGACTTACTAGGAAAGGTTACTAATTATCCAAATTACCAGTGTGCATTGGTTTTCTTTTGCAGAAGCTGAGTATCTGTGGGGACTTGGAGTCTGTGAATGAACAAAAGCTGAACAGACACCCAACTTCTTCTCTCCTGGTTGTTAGATCTAAAACCGAAGACCAGGAAGAAGCAGGGCCTCTACCTGCAAAAGTGAATCTTGCTCATTCAGAAATTTAAGCTTTCTTTTCTAAGAAAAATGTGATAGACATCTAAATTTTCATTTCTCATAGAGCTTTTTAAAATTATTTCATTGGATATAGACCTTAAGAAATCACTATGAAATGCAAATAAAGTTACCCAAATCTGTGAAGACTGTTTCTGCTACAACTTCACCTGTATTTTTTTCTAGTAATTTAAGAACTGGATGTTTGGGGTTGTATTTTTATTTTACTAATATCTGTAGCTGCTTTGTTATTTGCTTTGGTTTTTGTCTTTTTCCTTTCTTATCCAAATTCTACAAGCTAATCATTGTTCTTCCTTATCTCCTACCATGAGACTGTCTGTTACCTTAGTTACTAAGCCAAATCCTTAGTAGGATATGATGCTTCTGCTCAGAAATGGTCTACAAACCTGTAATTTGAAATGTCCTTTAGTGACACTACATTTTCAGTCGTATTGAACTGAAATCATTAAAATTTATTTGAATAATTATGTGCTGAAATTTGAGTATCTGATTTTCCAAATCTTCCCTTCCACCCCTACCCAACCCAGAAAAGAATTACAAAATATTCTATTGCTATATGATGTGACAATCAGGGACCATGTTGGAACAAAAGTGATCCTCTCAGCAATACGTTTTATGTTGTTTTGCACAAGCTAAAGGTTTTTGTTGAGTAAGTCTTTCCAAAGAACTCTTTTCTATTAGGTAGCATATCAAGTATAAGGTAAAGATGTTTTCTAAAAAAAAAAGTTCATTATGACAGTAAGAATAACTCTTGTGATAGAAAATTAAGTACAGATTTTATTGAACAAAAATTAGTTATTGCCATTTCTTTGCCTGCAGTAATATAGATCTATAGTAATGTAGATATACATGAAATGTTAACTTTGCAAACCAGCACATTCCTTAATCACAAGGGCATTACTGACATCTGCAGTAGGGCTGTTTGACTAACCAGTTAGAAAGGTGTTGTCCAAATGAGGAAGAGCAGGAGTCTGTAAAGCAGTCGCTGTTGAGCAGTCATTGTCTCTTCGTGAGAAAATATGGGAACTCTGCATGAAATGTGGGGAAGGGGTTGGAGTTACCTTTAAGAAAAGCCCTGTCAGGCAGCGCCTGTGGCTCAGTGAGTAGGGCGCCGGCCCCATATAAAGAGGGTGGCAGGTTCAAACCCGGTCCTGGCCAAGCTGCAACAAAAAATAGCCAGGCTTTGTGGTGGGCACCCGTGGTCCCAGTTATTGGGAGGCTGAGGCAAGAGAATAGCCTAAGCCCAGGAGTTGGAGGTTGCTGTGAGCTGTGATGCACCCAGGGCAACAAAGTGAGACTCTGTCTCTAAAAAGAAAGAAAAAAAAAAAAAAAAAAAAAAAAAAGTCTTGTCAGGCTCGGTGCCTGTAGCTCAGCAGCTAGGGCACTAGCCACATACACCAGAGCTGGCGGGTTCGAAACCAGCCCAGGTCTGCCAAACAACAATGACAACTACAACCAAAAAATAGCCAGGCATTGTGGCAGGCACCTGTAGTCCCAGCTACTTGGGAGGCTGAGGCAAGAGAATTGCTTAAGCCCAAGAGTTTGAGGTTGCTGTAAGCTGTGACACTACGGCACTCTAGTCAGGGCCACATAGTAAGACTCTGTCTCAGAAAAAAAAAAAAGTCCTGTCGGCTTGTGTCCCATCACTAATGCTTACTTAGGGTCCCTAACCAGCCACAAGTGTAACTAATGCATCCAGTGACACAAACTAGGGGAAATACACAAAACGCTGCTGCCTTGTAGGAGTCAAGAGAGCTCGCTGCTAGGAAAGGCCTCCCTTTTTTAAAATAAGACAGTACAAAAAAAGTCCTAGATAAAAAGAAGCAATTGTATAATTGCCCTGTATTCTTCCACCTTCTCTTGGGTTTGTTTCTTTTTGTTTTTTGGGTTTTTATTTTTTTTGAGACAGTCTCGCTTTGTCAACCTTGGTAGAGCGCTGTGATGTCACGTCTCACAGCAACCTCAAACTCTTAGGCTCAAGCGAACCTCTTGTCTCAGCTCAGTCCCAGTAGCTGGGACTACAGATGCCCACCACAACGCCAGGCTATTTTTAGAGATTGGGGGGGCGGGGGCTCTCACTCTGTCTCAGGCTGTTCTCAAATTCAGGAGCTCAAGCAATCCACCTGCCTCAGCCTCCCAGAGTGCTGGGATTATAGGCATGAGCCACTGTGCCTGGCCTTTGTTTCTCGTTGCTTCCTGAATGAGATACACCTGAGATACTTTGATTCCTCTTCAAAGTTTGAACGAAGTTTAGACATTATTTCCCAAATTGTTTGTAAAAGACTATTCCTTTTATGTGGAAATACCCAGTCATTCCTGATACTCAGTAGGCACTCAAACATTTGTTTTCTCCTTTTTACTTTAGCATGATTCAAACAGACTGATACTTTCAAATAAAGAATTACTTTAAAAAGAACAAAGGGAGGCAGAGGCAGGGAGACTCACTTGAGGTCAGGAATTTGAGGTTGCAATGAGCGATGATGATGCCACTGCACTGTAGTGCAGGCAACAGAGCTGAGACCGTTTCAAAAAAAGACAGAGAAAATGCAGGGAGCAGCAGGGGCGAGTTGTAAATCTTCTGAGCTTCATCATGTAAAGCATAGTGCTAAGTGGGGCTAGGCTAGATAAAAAAAGGATCCTGAGCACAGTGGAGAGCCAGGGAAAGGTTTTAAGCAAAAGGTTAACAGTATTTTAGAGTGATTCGCTTGGAAAGTAATGTGGAAGACAGACCAGAGGGCAAGTCCAGAGGCCAACAATCTCTTAGCCCCAAAGTGGTGCTTTTTATTTAATGCCCAGTAACCCTATTTTCTTTCATTTAACATTACACTTTCTTTTTTGAGGCAAAGTCTCACTCTGTTGCCCCAGGCTAGAGTGCAGTGGCATCAGCCTAGCTCACAGCAACCTCAAACTCCTGGGTTCAACTGATCTTCCTGCCTCAGCCTCCTGAGTGACTGGGACTACAGGTGCCTGCCACAACACCCAGCTGGTTTTTCTATTTTTAGTCAAGATAAGAGTCTCGCTCTTGCTCAGGTTGGTCTCCAACTCCTGAGCTCAAACAATCCACCCACCTCGGCCTCCCAGTGCTAGGATTATAGGCGTGAGTCACCGCACAGGGCTAGGCTAAACTTTTAAACTACAATGTTTGGTCAATTTATCGCCATCCTCTAAATGCAGGTTTGCCCTCCAGCCTCCAGGAACTCACTGTGCTCTAGAGCCCTCCCACCCGGTGTCTGGTGCTCGGAACGCAGTCTGAGCATCCACAGCAGGAGTTTCCTTGTTATCTTTCTGTCCTTGACTTCTTCCGTGTCCTGGAGGGTATGAACAAGATAAAGATTAGGATAGTGGGAAATAAAGCCTTCTGTTGGGAGCTATATAATAGTGAGGACTTCAGGACTCCTTGCAAAATTAAATTCTGAAACACAGTTTATAGACCTTTTCTGAAATGTGTTGTTGAAACTAGCTTTATACATTTCACTGTGAAGTATCCTCTTCTGGTGATATTAATGACTTCTTCGTTTCATATGGGGATTCTTAACCTTTTTTGTGCCATGTACCTTTTTGGGTGATTCAGCAAAGCCTATAGACCCCTTCTCAGAATTAATGTTTCCTATGCGTAAAACTCAATATGAAGGATTGCAAAAGAAATGAATATATTAAACAGTTACTAAAATATTTTCAAAATTTTGTGACACATAAAATAAGATTGAGCAGTGGTTATAAAACTACCATAGTTTCAAAGTAATTTTAAATCAAGGCTTTGATAGCTATCGTAGCAAATTTAATATCTAAATGTCTGTGATTTCTTTTCTTTTTATTTGCAGTTTTGGCTGGGGCTGAGCTTGGACCCGCCACCTCTGGCACATGGGGCCAGCGCCCTACTCCTTTGAGCCACAGGCGCTGCCCAGTGTCTATGACGTCTTTTGGCGCTGAAGTCACAGCTACTGCTGATAACTATTGTGCATTGTTGCCTACATTCATTATTTTTTTTTCCTTTTTTATTTTTTTTTATTATAGATAAAAATATGCACCATAGATGTGGCCCAACCCATCACCCTCCCTCCACCCAAACCTCCCCCCTCCCTTCCCCTTCCTTGGTCCTTTCCCCATAGTCTTGTGGTATAGTTGGGTTAT
>CAUYPK010056870.1:0-22135 GCA_963574355.1 Loris lydekkerianus | reverse complement strand
GGGTATTGATGGGGATGGGAAAGACTGGATGGGGTATTGATGGGGATTTGGAAAGACTGGATGGGGCATTGATGGGAATGGGGAAAGACTGGAGGGGGTATTGACGGGGATGGGGAAAGACTGGAAGGGGCATTTTTGGGGATGGGAAGGACTGGATGGGACATTTATGGGGATGGGGAAAGACTGGAGGGGTTATTGATGGGGATGTGAAAGACTGGAGGGGGTATTGATGGGGATGTGGAAAGACTGGATGGGGCATTGATGGGAATCGGGAAAGACTGGAGGGGGTATTGACGGGGATGGGGAAAGACTGGATGGGGTATTGACGAGGATGGGGAAAGACTGGATGGGGCATTTATGGGGATGGGGAAAGACTGGATGGGACATTTATGGGAATGGGAAAGAGTGGAGGGGGTATTGATGTTTGTGGAAATGACCTGTTGCTGTTGTTTGTGTTTTATGTTTTTTCACATTTGCTCCTCTCTAAAATTCCTAGTCAAGTAATGTTATCCTCATTTTGCACAAAAGAAATCTAAGTTCAAGTAAGGTAAAAAAACAAAAATTTCCCAAATTTACCTAGGCAGAAAGGTAGCAGAGGCAGTATTTAAATTTAGGGTTAATGGACTTTAAAGCCTGTGTTCTGATTTGTGGAAGAGAGGAGGAGTGCTTGAGAGGAACCTGAGTACAGTGGGAATTGGAATTTTATGTGTAAGTGGTAGGAATAAAAAGTATATATATTTTAAGCTATAGGAAAGGAATATTCATCATGTAGAAAGAGAAGAGAATGGAAAACTTTTGCTAACATTAGTATTAACAGTCATTAGTATTTGTTAATGATTTGCCTTGAGTCAAGAATGGGGCAGGAAAAAAATACAGTTATATTGTTCCATGGTAACCAGATATACTCATCTGGAACTAAACTGAAATATAATTTAATTTATAGCACCCCCAAAAGAACAAAAAGCTAAGGCACACTCACTGCATGATTTTCAGCTCATTGACATTTCAATGAACATAGAATACAGAGACCAGCTTACACACATCTGCAAAAGCATCAATTTCACGATTATTTAGTGTTAATGTAAACACGGGATCCAAACATAAGCCTAGTTTGACACAATGACCGTTTAGCCAGGCTTTTTGTACTTGCTGATAAATTTAAAACCTGTTTAAATTTGAAGCAAATTGTTCGCATCAGGGGGAGGTCAGTACGACATGCCTTACTTGTCCTGACCATCTGAAACAGAGGGCGGATTGTAACCTGTTGTTCTATAGGAAATAAAGTATAAATCAAGAAGGGGTTCTGTATCAGGCCCTATGTTGTCCTTGAACTACATGAGCAGAAACTCAATTTATACCAAAAGCACAGTGGCCTGTTATGTGGCAAATGACCACACTTATTTCACTTTCGTTTTTTAAAAACTCGTAATAAGTGAAGCAACCTGATGCATTCATCTACTTAAATCGTCTTTTATTGCAAAGTATGTGTGTGTGTGCATCATAGAAGAAATCCTAATATGTTAATTGCCTTGAAAAGAGATTTTTTTTTCAAACTAGAAGTAAGGAAATAATTCTGTTTCCTCTGCATTTCGTATTTAAAGATCATGATTATAGGTGGAGTGGAGTACTTCAAGCTGATTCTTGTACCTTAAATTTGGATTCTTCCACTTAACTGATCTGAACAAGTTACTTAACACCTCTGACCCTCAGTGTTCTCAACAGGAAAATGAGAAGAAATCCCCCCGCCTCGCTCCCAGACCCTGCGTGAAGATTAAATATGAAAATGTGTGTGGTGCAGGTAGGTGCTGGGCTCCTGGAAGCTTCCCAGTGAGTGGCCTACAGAAGGCTGTCTGTAATTTGTTTTGGCTCCAACATCTGGTTGCTGTCCTACAGAGAAATATATTTGTTTTCCCCCACATGAATTAAAGATGATTATAAGTTTTAAACTTCACCTGAATTTTAGACTTTATCTGAATATTCAAATGTTTCATTAATATATTTATTTTAGTTATTTATTGGAAAGGTAGAGTTTTTATGTTTCTGCCTTCATTTAAGCAGTTGTTACCCATCAGAAGAAATTTAAGAGTTGATAAAAATAGGACAGGGTAGCCTGTTCACGAGGAGACCCTTGTCTGGTGCGTGACATTGAAAAAAATGCTTTCTTTCCTCCCTACGTCTCGTATTAGATTCTTGCTTTGGAGAAGACAGCTTGATTCTAATTGCCAAGCTGTGACATGAAGCATGATCTTCATGTTTTCCTTATGACAGGTGTGATTTTAAAACCAAACCGAAAAGACTTCAGTAATACCCAGAATAAGTCTGCCAAGAACTAGAGTGAGGGTCTTTTTTAAAATTTGTTTACTTTTTTCCTTGCAGCTGACTTAGGAACCTGTAATTTATAGGCTGTCATAAAAACAAGGCACACGAGTGAGTTTCAGAAGTGCCAGCCTATGAATGGTGAGTATTCAGGGCTGCACGAAACTCATCCATGCTGAGACCAAGTTCAGTTCTAAAACATCCAAAAATCTTAGTAGTGATAATCCTAACAAGGAAGGCACTGATGCAGTGAATACAAAGACAAGTTGCCTGTCACACTGCTTTTCTGACGTGAACGTCCTTGTTTAGACATCAATAGTAGGTTCTCCAGTATAGTTTCATCACTGTATGTATTTTATGCAGATGCACTGATTTTCCCCACAGATAAAGAATACAATAATAAGAATATTGACTTGATATTTTAGTGTTAATATCCTTACTCTGGCAAAAAGACACCTTTGTTAGCTTTATAGCTATCTTGAAAACTAATTTCTCCTAGTATGCAACTTTAGAAACCAATTTTCACATGACCACTAAGAAAATAAATAACTACAATTGAAACTATTGATTGGTAGCCTCGTTATCAGTGGAGCCGACAGTAGAAAAACCTCCTGATAGAGGGGGGGTTAAGACTGACGGTTAATGCATTCTCATAATCCTGTGGATTATTCTATAAACTTTACAAACAGGAGCAATTTAAGTTTTATTTTTTAATGTACTTTTCTGATCCTCATTCTTCTACCTCTTTATCTATGAAAATTGATAGCAAATATTAAAATAGGTCAAATAGATGTGAAAATTGCCAAAAGGTACGCATTCTGCAGATATCACACAATTTCAGAGGTTAAGACACCAGGGAAGTTACCCCTGTGCATCAATCAGTATTTTCATCTTGTTTTGGTACAACTTGTGCTCAGAAACTCCTGACATGAGTAGTCAATTTATTTTAATAGCTGAGATATTCTAGCTGCAGAGACATAGGAAGAATATTTCTGTTGTTTTTGACTAGCTCATAAATAAAATTTTAGCTTGTTATTGATATGGTATGGTTAGAATTCCCATTCCAACTCTGTTATCATAGGTCAGGTCTCAATTCGACCTCCTCTTCCAGGATTTATGTATATATATATAGGTTTTGTCTTTTCTTCCAGAATCTTGAATCTACATAGATATTTTCTTTACCCTGACTACATTAGCTAATATACTTACATACTTTATGTTCTATGTACAATTTTCCAGGGATGATTGCTTTTGATTCAACACTTACCAAGGTAAACTACGTCTGACAATTAAGTTGTAACTAGTCACTGTGTGCTTATGTTGGCTGCACTGTACAAAGAGCTTGATAAGGTTTCATAACCTTGGTACATCAGTGTCTCACGTCTGTGCTTGTGTTGATGTGTGGCGGTGTCTGGCTGAGATTGCATTCATTACTGTTGTTGGTGTTTTTGTTTATCATTGTGAGAACGTTGGAGCTTGAATTACAACAATGAGCAAATATTAAATTTCTTGTTAAACTTGGCAAGAGTGGGAGTGAAATCAGGAACATGTTAGTCTAATTTGTTGGGGATAATGCCATGAAGAAAACAACAGTGTAAAAATGGATTAAATGTTTTTCTGTAGGGAGAGAAAGTGTCACTGATGAAGAGAGGTCAGGGTAGCTAGTAATGAGTAGAAGTGATGAAAACATTGCCAAAATTCAGGCTGGGTAAGGTGACTCATGCCTATAATCCTAGCTCTCTGTCAGGCCAAGGCAGGTGGATTGCCTGAGTTCGGGAATTCAAGACAATCCTGAGCAAGAGTGGGAGTGAGACCCTGTCTCTAAAAACAGCCTGTAGTCCCAGCTTCTTGGGAGCCTGAAGCAAGAGAATCACTTGAGCCCAAGACTTTGAGGTTGCTGTGAGCTATGATGCTATAGCACTCTCCCAAGGGCGACAAAGTGAGACTCTGTTTCAAAAAAAAAAAAAAAAAAAGAAAAACAAAAGAAGACATTGCAAAAATTTATTGAATCGGGCATCAGAAATCATCGCTGACTGTGAGAAGCACAGCAGATCAAGTAAACATCAACAGTGAAACAGGGAAATCTTAACAGAAAATCTTGGCATGAGCAAGGTAAGTACAAAAATGGTCCTGAACAAAAGCAAAAGAGAGTCAAAGTTTTCCAAGACCTTTTGGAGAGACAAGACAATATTTTGGGCCATGTTATCACTGGTGATGAAACAGGGGTGTACCGATACGACCTTGAAACAAAGCGTCAAAGTGTACAATGGAAGTGAGACAATTCTCCACACTCCAAAAAGTTCTGACAGTCCAGATCCAGAGTCAAAACAATGTTGTTAACCTTTTTTGATATCAGAGGATTACTCCTTATGATTTTTACCAACTTGGCTAACAGTTAACTAAGTTTACTAGTTGGAAGTGCTGAAAAGGCCACAAGAAAAAGTTGTACAACCATGACCTGAACGTTTCACCAGCTCATAGCTCTTACATCACAACAATTCACCAGCTCTGTCAAAGGAAAGTTTTAGCGAGGAAACACATCACTGTATTGCAGCACCCTCGCTGCTCAGGTGATCAGTCCTCAATGACTTTATTTACCCAAAGATAAAGGAAATATTGAAAGGAAGACACTTTGATGTCATTCAGGACATCAGAGGTAATAATACAGCAACAGCTCTGATCATTCCAGAAAAGAGTTTCAATATTGCTTTAAAGGGTGGATTAGGTGCTGGTATTGGTGCTCAGCTTCCCAAGGGGAGTCCTTCAACAGTGACCATAGTGCTATTCAACAATGAGATATGTTGCACTTATTGTAGGATGAGTTTGTGAACTTAATTGTCATACTGCATATGTGCCATCTCTGCGTGTATATTAATATATTACCCCCAAACTTACATATAAACAAAACTCTTTCTTCCTTATTTGTATGTGCTTTCATACAAATACCCAGAATACCCAGAATACCCAGAGATTTCCTTTGGAACTCACAGAGTTTGCCTAAAGAAAGTTGCAGAGGTAAGTTCTAAAATGGAAAAAGCAGAATCATAACCTTTGATGCTAATATTCCAAATTCTTCATGCCAACAAGAAAGGGAGTTCCATTCTCTAGCTCCCCACCACTTGGTATGTGTTAAAATGGCCAGGATGAGCCATCCACAGGTTTTTGTCAGAGCTGGTTTGCCATATTGCATGCGTGTGCAGCCAAGGGCAGAATCCCAGGAAAGCAAGAGAGAAAAACAAACAATACAATAAAAAAATGAGCAGGACAGAGGAGAAAAGGAGAGTACTCAAGAGAAAATGCTAAAATGAAGCCAGCGGGGAATACTGAAAAGAGGTGGAAACACTCCACAGGAGGTGGGGGCAGTGATCTAGGCAGAATCACTGCAGAATGAACAGAACTGAAATGTCAGGCAATGTCCCGAGGCCCGAAGCCATTTCTTTTTAATAGTGGACTGTTCTCGAGTGTTACCAAAGACATGTGAGATTGGATGTTGATTCTACTCTCGCCATCAATCTTTCTGTGTGAACACAAAAGAAAACCAGGAGGTTGAAGAAAAAGGCAGAAGGGAATTTTTATAGAAGGCAAAGAAAGAAACAACGTATTGACATTCTCAGAAAAGCACTCTAGGGATACTTACTACTCTTTTAAATATTTATGCATCTGTGTCGTTAATTGCAGGCAGCTTTCATAGCTTTGAAACACCGTTGTCACCAAATATTGACTTGAAACTAAATGACTTGCCTACTTAACATTTCAGTGTTCCATCTTATACTTAACAATACTGTCTAATAAAATGGCCTGGGGAAAATGTGAAGGACTTGTAAAATTCATGCAGAGTGATGACAATAAAGTTTCAGGGTTTTTAAACTATTAAAGTTTTCCTCTGAGCACGAGATGTCATAACCTTTGAGAACTTCAAGAATCATAAAATGTTGAACAGCACAAGTGAGAATTTGAACTTCTTAGCTATTTTTGTTGTGGAAATTTCCTTTAGGTCTGGCACTAAGTTTCTCCCAACTATACATTTCTGTTCCATTAGATGCGACGATAACAAAAATTTCAACTATTTCCAAGAAAGTGTTAAGAGATTGATATAATGCGCCTCTGCAGGATTTATTCTCCCTTAAACACATAATGATGGTGTGACTGAACTTTATTTGGTATCTTTATAGATGGACAGAAATATAAATAACCTTTGAGTGCCTCACCAACAATTAGAACAATTATTGTTTGGAGATGTGATGAGGATGAATATGTTGTAAACACATAAAAAAGAGGTTATCAGGAGACTGAGTTGCTGCATTTGTTTTGACAATTCTTATATTATTTTGGATCTGGCACTACCATGCTGATAAAGACAACTCAAAATCTGATATGAATGAGCATACAGCATTGTTGGATAATGTTTTTGGCTAAAATTGTACTCAAAGGCAACTAAAAGGAGGGCCAAGAGTCATCAAATTTATCCATTTTTGTATTCTTTTCTTCTCTGGATGGGAAAATACACACATTAATTAATACTAGCTGTCCCCAAAACATTTCCTTCTGGGTCCATTCTTAGTCCCTGTGATGGCAATATAATAATAAAAAACTTGATTTTCCCTTATTGTTAACTGTGACCATAACGAGAATTGCTGGGAAATAATTTTCAAACTAATGCTTTTAATTTTATCATAGTTCTTCCTTGTTAAAATCTGATTTTACTAAATGTGATAAAATTCACGTAAGTAGCAATCACTTCTCAAGTATTATTTGCTAGGAAAATTAATGATGGGCTCATCAGTTTAGGACCCAAGAGAAAATATATGAAATTTTAGCACATGTAACGAATTTCATACAAAACTTTAAAAATTTGTTGTAATAGGTTTAGAATATACTTATGCTTGAAAAAAAAGTATAAAGTACATATACCTGTGCAATTAAGTGTTGGTACTAAAATTGTCTCTCCAAACTTCAGTTTGAGGATTCTGTTTAGTTCTTATGCTTTCTTCCCCAACCCAGGTGTCCCAGGTACTGTCTCAAAGGGAAGGTATAGTTTAAACTGTTTATCTGGAGATATCACTGTCCCCTTGCAAAAAGTGCTCAAAAGTTAAAGGACTTAAAAAGTTTATTTTTGGATCAATTAACTTTAGTTTTCATTGTTTAGAGTGCAAAACTGAAAAAAATAACAAATTTCAATCTAAGGAAGATTCATTCAGTATTTTTTAAATCTTAATGGTAATTTAGAGAATAAATACGTAGTCCAATTATTTCCTAAGTAACACTAATCAGACTGCCCTGGCTTCCATTTCATACCATACCCCATTGGATTCTCTGATGATAACTATCTTCAGTTTTGTATAATTAATTGAATAATGTAGAATATACTTGAAAGAAATGTAAAAGTTTATTTTAAAATTAATGTAAACTAAACTGTCAACCAGTATCTCTCATGAACACAGACACAAAATCTTCAACAAAATATTAATAAATCAAATCGCACAATGTATAAAAAATTACATATTATAATTGTGTATCATAACCAAATGGATTTCAGATGTGCCAGGCTGGCTCAACATTTGAAAACTAATCAATGTAAAACATCACAGTGATTGAAATAGCAAAAACATTTTACAAAATCCAATTCCTGTCTATGATGAAAACTCTCAGCAAACTGAGAGATGAGGAAAATTTTCTCAACTTTATGAAAGACATCTACAAAAGATTGATATATAAATCGTACTTATTGGTGACAGACTGTGCTTTCCCCCTTAGATGGGAATAAGGCAAGGATGTCTTCTCTCACCAGCCCTACTCAACATCTTGCTGGAAGTTCTAGCTATAGCAGTAAGACTAGAAAAAGAAATGAAAGGCATATAAATTGGAAAGGAAGAGATAAAACCATCTTTATTTGTAGATGACATGATTATTTCTGCAGAAAAAACCCTACAATCTCCAAAAAATCTTGTGGAACTAGTAAATAAGTATGGGAGAAGAGCAGCAAAGTTACCATTATTACTTTGAACAAATAATCATCTATTAGAAAAATTAAGAATAAAAGAAGAGGTTTTATTTTACCACTAGTTATTCATTCTTTGATGCTTTTCTTTTTTAAAAAACTGTAGATCTGAGTTTCTACATATTTTTTTTTTCACTCTGAAGAACTTTTCTTTATGTCCCTTTCAAAACAGGTCTATGGATTATGAATTCCTTCATTTTTTTATTTGAGAGTCAGTTTCTTTTTCACTCTTGAACTGGATTCAAACTGGGTTTGCCCCCCTGCCTTTCAGCATGCCTTGCAACTTTTCATTGAAATCTGGACTTGATATATGGAGTGACAGGAACTGAGGTAATAGTAATAGGACGTTAGTGTGGGGGGTTTGTCTTAATTTGACTAGGACTTTGTTCAATGATGCTTATTGTAGCTGTAGGTGTCAGAGACTTTCAATTCCACTAGTGTTTTTGTTTTTCTCTTGATGGCTCCAGATTTCCTTAAGATCTCTCTTAGAGCCTGAGTGTTGTGGCTCTTTCTGATGTTGTACTGTTGATGTCATGGAAAGGAATTGGGGAGGGAAGTGTTCCGTAATTTATGATTAACTTGTATTTTTTCAGTGGGCCTACATCCCTAGTGACTTCTACACGTGGTTCTTAGATTCATTTTCTTCCCAACTCAGATGAAAGAGAAAGGCTGGAGTGGGCTGGAGTTGGGTACAGCTCTTCTTCCTATGTGAGATGAGACTCTGGTAATGGCTTTTTCACTGCAAAAAGCCTTTTTTATAGCGTATTTCAAAGTGATTACTTTCCCCCTCTACCTGCAAAGACACGAAGTGATTTTTTTTTGGTTCTTTATCATGGAACCTGGTGGTCTTTGGAGGTAAAACCCTTAAGTTTGGAGGCTCATGATGTTTTTGCTTTATGATGAATCTCTTATTTTTAAATTTTTTTGTTTGTATTAAATCATAACTGTGTACATTGATGCATTTATGGGGTTCAGTGTACTGGTTTCATATGCAACGTGAAATGCTTACATTGCACTGATTAACACATCTATTATAATTATACTCTTTCCTTAATAGTTTTGAAATGTACCATTGCATCATACACATTAGGTGAGGTCGCCCCAAATACCCTCCCTCCTCCGAGACTCAAGATTAATATACAAAAGTCAATTGTTTCCCTATATACCAGCAATGAAAAACTGGAATTTGAGACTTTTAAAAAACAGTCCATATCCCATATTTTGCCACATATAATGAGCTCATGTATATAATGTACACCCATGTTTTTGGCCCAAACTATCAAGAATAAAATATTTTGTTTTAATTTTTTAATTAAAAATTTAATTTGTTTATACTTAGGTACTTGTTTTTTATATTATAAAGGAATTTTAGCATGTATTTTTTAACATATATGGGATAAGAAGTTTTATGTAACAAATTATGATAAAACACAAGAACAGATAAAAAGTATAAGAAATTTTATGCATTATAACAATGGTAGTACCCATGTATAATGCACATCCTATTTTTCCCTCAAAAATTTGGGCAAAATTGCAGCCCAATTCATAATTGCTAAGTCATGGAAGAAGCCCAAGTGCCCATCGACCCACGAATGGATTAATAAATTGTGTTATGTGTACACCATGGAATATTATACAGCCTTAAAAAAGATGGAGACTTTACCTCTTTCATGTCTACATGTATGGAGCTGGAATATATTCTTCTTAGCAAAGTATCTCAAGAATGGAAGAAAAAGTATCCAATGTACTCAGCCCTAGTATGAAACCAAGTTATAGCTTTATATGAAAGCCACAACCCAATTATAGCCCAACAATATGGGGAAAGGGAATATGGGGGGGGGGGGAAGGATGGATGGAGAGAGAGCAATTGGTGGGACCACACCTACAGTGCATCTTACAAGGGTACATGTGAAACTTACTAAATGTAAAATATAAATGTCAACACAATAACTAAGAAAATGAGGTGAAGGCTATGTTAACCAGTTAGATGAAAATATTTCAAATTGTATATATAAAAAAAAGTGGGCAAAAAGTACACATTATACATGGCAAAATATGGTAACAATAGCATCAAAAAATTTAGGTGTATAATGAAGAAACTATATACAGAATGTACATATAAAAACTGTAAAACATTGATAAAAGAAATCAAAGAAAATTTAAATACTGTAAACACTAAAATATTCCAAGTTTGTGGGTTGGAAACCTCAATACTAAAATGTTAATTCTTCAGTATACACACATACATGTTATTTTTTAACATGGAATGCTTCATTAATTTACATGTAATCCTTGTCTAGGGGCCACGCCAGTCTCTGCATCTTTCTAATTTTAGTATATGTGCTGCGTACCTGAGCACTACACACATAGTTTCATGTTCCTTCAAGGGAGAGACCCTAGAAATGATGATGCATCACTAGCAAGGTGCACGCCCAACACCCAGATCTTAATTTCTAATACAATTGTCTAATAAAAGAAACCAGGGCTTCTTGGAGAAGTGGCTGATTGTAATACTGACATAGGAAGAATGCAAGATGAGTCTGGAATATCTTCTAGGGCCCAAAAGTAAGGAAGTACTCAAAATCACCCTCTGGAAAATGGAAAACAACTCCACAATGCTGGAAATATGTCAAGAGGATAGAGGAACCAAACAACAAAGCTTCCAATTGCCAAAGCTGGAACAGTTAGAGTAACAAAATAAAGTGGTATTGGATTATAATCAAGAGTAACAAATAAATATCCAGGAGTTTTTACTAATGGAATAACTACATAAATATCTTCTTTTCCAAAACACATCCCTGTTATGATATGAGAAAAATAGCAGACAAATGCTAATTATAGGATGTTCTATCAAACCTGACCAGTACTCCCTTGATGACTGTTAAGGTCATCAAAAACAAGGAAAGTCTGAAACACTTTTACAGCCAAAGACAACCTAAGGACAGATGACAAATGCATGTAATCTGTAGATGGGATTATAGAACAGAAAGAAGGCTATAAGATAAAAACGAAGGTATAAACTTTACCTGTATCAATATTGGCTCATTAACTGTAACTAATGTCAAGAAGAGAAATTGGGTGGGGGAAGTTATAGGAACCTTCTTTTTACTATCTTCTCAAAGTTTTAGTACTTAAAACCATTATAAAATAAAATATTTACTTAAAAATAATTGTAATGGGTAGGTACATTGATCTGGTTCTATCTGGGCATTGGAAAATGAATTGCTTGGCTAGATACCGTGTGTCTAAGATATAACATATAGTATGTCTGTCACTCATTTTGCCTGTCCCACAGCTGAACCCCTTACAATACCCACATGAATTCTTTAACAAAACACTATAAAGAAAATAGAAGAAGTTATTGAGAATGTCTAAAGTCCATAGTCCAAAATGAGAATTATGTACTTTTTATTATAGTTAGCCAAAAAATAATTTTATATACCATTCCATATATACTATACAGAAAGATTTTGGTACTGATGAAGTTTTTAGGCAGATGTGACCAAGGCAGGGTTTCTGTTC
Organism: Loris lydekkerianus; assembly: GCA_963574355.1. Classification (NCBI taxonomy): domain Eukaryota; kingdom Metazoa; phylum Chordata; class Mammalia; order Primates; family Lorisidae; genus Loris; species Loris lydekkerianus. Next base: position 10,299 of record CAUYPK010056870.1, on the reverse strand, counting down.
TCCGAGGCCTGAGTTTGTCTTCCTGTGGTCTTCAGTTCCTGGCATCTTCATTTTGAATTTCTTGGAAAAGTCAAGTCAAATTTGAGATAACAATAGTCATTTCAAATTGAATTAAGTTTGGCCTAATACTTCTGCCATACATGTATTTGAAGTTTGGACTAAAGGTTGCTTTATACAGCGAGAACAGAAAACTTGAAGTGTAAATAGACTGTAAACTATTCTTGCAGTGAGTAGCTGAGTTTGAACCAATCGTAGGCAACCAACTGTTGAAACCATGTTCAAATAAGATAAATGCCCATGCTCAGCAGTAACCAATCCAGCTATTTCTTCTGTTGTCACTTTCCTTTTTAGGTCCATAAATGTTATCTGACCAGGCAACAGTCCCAGAGTGACTCTGAACCTATTCTGGTTCTGGGGGCTGCCCAATTTGTGAATTATTGTTTGCTCCGTTAAACTCTGTTAGATTTAATTTGTCTGAAATTTTTCTTTCAACAATGGCAAACATTTGTACAACTCTCACCATGGGCCCAGCATTGTTCCTGGTGATTTACAGTTGTTAACTCAATACTCACAGCAACCGTAGTGAATGGCTTCTGTTACTGACGTCCCCATTCAACAGACGAGGGAAATCAGTCCCTCTATAAGAGACAGAGTAGGGACTGTGAACTTTGCTACATTATCGGTAGTTAGCCATAGATATGGGGCTTTAAGGTATGGAGTACATATTAATAAATTACTAACATTTTAGTTTGCACACAAAGTGCTGAATGCACAAGTTTTAAGTAACAAACTAAATTTGGCCTCAGGACCTTCATACCTTGAGTTCCTATGTAAGGAGCTGCAGTCTAATTCAATAAGTAATTCTCAGAGTCTACTTAGGAGTTGTCTCTGCCCATCAGAGCATCCGAGTTTCAGTCTATCATTGTCTCCTGACTGACTGGAGTATGTTCAGATGTGGCAAATGCTGAGGTGCAACCGACCAAGCTGTTTCTGTACCTCCCATCTGCTTTCTATCCATAAACGTGACTGTCCTTGTTACGGAGCAGAGCTCTCTGGACGGCTCCTGAGGGCTGCCGGATTTGTAACTTGTTCTTCGGTCGAACTGTGTTAAACTTAAAAAATTGTCTAAACTTTATTTTAGGACAGCTATGTTCAAAAGAAAGTTTTATTTCTTCCAAAATGCTCAAAGCGTTGCTGGCTGTCTGCTTCACACAAAGTGAGGAACCACCAACTTCTGCTGGGCTTTGCTGCTTTGCTCTTTAACCTCAACCTTTAGTATTCCTTGGCACCCTGCCTGCTGGGAGTTCTGCCCCAGCTGCCACGGTGTGAAAAAATTCCAACCTGTTTCCTGTAATTGGAGGAATATTTTCTTGATTGAAATGCAAGAGGAAACTGATCATCCACGCGCACCCACCCCCTGCCAACTAACATCAGTCATCTTTAGTTTTGACCCTGAAACAGTTTTTGAACTTAAAACTTTTGACCTACTTCATGAAAAGTATTTGCAGATTTCTAAAATCTCAACTGCTAATAAGAACCATCAAATACCTAATAATGGTTTTCTTTGCTTGATCAGAGATCTCCACAGGAGGAGATGGCAATGCAGTGGGAAGCACTTCTCCCACTGAGCCAGAACTAAAGCAAAACTCCAGGAATTCTACCCTCCCCAGGAACAGGTATCTTTCCACTGAGAAATGGAACAAAGGAGGTATTTATTTATGGTATTAAAAATATTTTTTTTTTTTTGAAATGCTCAGATGTGTTGGTTAAAATCCAGTTTGGATAATTATATTCTCACAGAAATTCCACCCACAATTATAACTGCCAACTCCAATTCTGCCAATAGTTTGAATTCCAAATATCTCTTTATGACACTCATTGTTTTCTAGCTCCACTCAGCACTGGCTGGCCAATCTCCCCACCCCCATTCATGGTGTTCGTGGCTGACCAGGATGAAGTAACACAGGAAACTATTTTCAGGTACAATGAAGTGATGTGAAATGAACGGCATTATCTTAAGGTGATATAATACTTATTAAAATCCAACGTGAATATGCAAATTTTCATAGATTTTGGAATTCTTTTGATAAATAATTTTTGGCTGGCCTTCCTTCCTTCCCTCCCTAACCCACTTCCTCCCTCCTTCCCTCCCTCCCTCCCTTCCTTCCTTCTCTGTAGCCTGAGTTGGAGTGTTATGGCATCAGCTTAGTTCTCAGCAACTTCGAACACCCGACTTCAAGCATTCCTCCTGCCTCCATCTCCCAAGTAACTGGAACTACAGGTGCCTACCATAACACCTGGGTAGTTTTCTGTTTTTAGTGGAGACAGGGTCTCACTCTTGCTCAGGCTGGTCTCAAACTCCTGAGCTCAAGCCATCCTCCTGCCTCAGCGTCCTACGGTGCTGGGATTACAGGCATGACCCACTGCATCCATCCATTTTTGGCTTTTTCATCTGTGATATTCTGCCAACCTATAACTTGTTGGACTATATTTTTTTCACTATTTTAAAAAAGATGTGTTTTATGATTTTTTAAATTATGATTCTTTTAAAAATATGTGAATGTGTTATCTGCCTGATGAAAACATATTCCTGCTGTTGGTATTCATTCCACACAGTATGACGTAATGTAGTTGAAAGATAATGCATTTTACATGGCAAAGAGAGTCCAGGTGGTTTCCAGGTTACAGACAAGATACATTCCTGAGAAGTCTTTAGGTTGGATTTGTTTATAACTCAGATCCTGATGAACAGCTCATATATAGTAATAATAATAATAATAATAATAATACCATAATGGCTGAAATATAATAATAATGCACTGTAATACAATAATAATAATAATAATAATGATAATAATTGTACCCCAGTAGTATAAAAACAAGTTACAGAAACCACTGTATTTTTCTTTTAATTCCTAGGCTAATAGGAATATTTTTTATTATTTTTTTTTGTTGTTTTGAGATAGAGACTCACTTTGTCTCCCTTGGTAGAGTGCCGTGGCATCATATCTTACAGCAACCTCAAACTCTTGGGCTCACATGATTCTCTTGCTTCACCCTCCTCCTGAGTAGCCAGGATTACAGGCACCCATCACAACACTGGCTATTTTTCCAGACAAGGTCTTGCTCTGGCTCAGGCTGGTCTTGAACCCATGAGCTCAGGCAATCCACCCACCTTGGCCTCCCAGAGTGCTAGGATTACAGGTTTGAGCCACCAAGTCCAGCCCCCTACTAAATTTTTTTTTTAAATACTGAGAACTTTAAGAAGTGCAAAGCAATGAATATTTATTGTACATTCATTGTAAGACAGATACTTAAAAATGTAACATACAATGACTGTTATTTTTATTTCACCAAATCAAAGTCTAAGTTAAAGTTCAAGGCCATATAGCTAATCTACAGTCTGACTCCTACGTCTGTTCTTCTCTTTCCCCATCCTGAGTTTCAGTCATCAGATATGAACTTCAGATATACTGTTGCAGCCAGCACCACCAGGTATACAGGAGCCTCTTCAATAGCTTGATAACTATCTCTCAAAATATGAGTCAACCGGATTGCTATTCTCTAATGCCAATTTATAATCTAATTGTAGCAAGAAAGAAAATTAAATCCACGTCAGCATCTTTTTTTCATATAGTAAGAAAGGAGAATAAATGTTAAAAAACTAGTAGAGCCCAGCAGTAATTAAAATGGTAAAAATTCAGTAATTATTGCAATAGGGAAAAAGAGACCTCAGTATTGCATTGGGCTCAATTCTAACTATATAGGGAAAAGTGGGGGGTGGTGCCTGTGGTTCAAAGGAGTAGGACGCTGGCTCCATATACTGGAGGTGGTGGGTTCAAACCTGGCCCTGGCCAAAAATTGCAAAAAAAAGAAAAGTGGGGATTTACAGACAAGGAGTAATATAGTGTGTTGGTAGGTGAAAAAGAAGTACTAAAGAAGGAAGGGTAATTCTTGCTAAACCAACAACATGATTCTGAAGGAAGACCTGGGTAATCAAGTATCATCTGGGGATTGTAGGGATGAAAAATTTGGTCAGATATTGAGGATGGGGCATGGGGGATTCTTCATAAACTTACTTCATGGGATTCCTTCTAAAACTGGGCAATGGAATGATGGAAGCTCAAAGATTGAGGCCCAAGAGGGTCAGAGGATCCTGACTGAAGTTTAGTTAAGGAGACAATCTTTGTCACAAGTGAACAGTAAGTAAAGGCATGTTACTCATCAGAAAATATGATTAGATTAGATTTTCTTCTCTCAGGGTAAAGGCAAAAGACAAGAATGCAGAAACTTTGAAATTTAGATAAACAAAATCATTATTGGGAAAATAGTTCGGAGTTCTAACTGAAGTTGTTTAGACCAGCAATTGGGGCAGTCACATAATTGTCTCATAAGAGGTGCTCTTAAGCATCTGACAGGGCTGTAGTATACTTATGAACTGTCAAGTAAGTAGAGCTTACTTGACCAAGCTCTAGTCCTCTGAGCCCTCTTAATGATTAGACCCTGCCCTTGGTTTATTGAGCCCAGTTTTAGTAAGAATACTGCTAAGTCTTTATGTAAAATTTCTCTCATCCCTAATATTTAATCAAGTTCCTCCTCTGCCATTCTTGATATCTAATTAAATTCTTCTTACTAATTTTGTATCCACTAAGCCTTTCCTTGTACCCACTAGCTATAAATCCCCAGACATCCCTATTACATTCAGAGTTGAGTTCAATCTTTCTCTCCTTTTGCAATAGTCTCAAATAAAGTCTTCCTTGCTTGTTTAACTCCAGATGGTATAATTTTTCTTTAAATCAAAGGGCAAGCTTTTTCCAAATATCCTCCCTCATAGGCTAACACCAGGTGTAGCACCCACACTACTAGACCATTTTTGAGTATAAGACTTTCAAAAAATGCAAATGTACAATAGAGACTGACCATGTAATAACATTCATTTACACTTAATAGGAAATTTATAGGATAGGATCCAGGACAGGTGCATTTTAGTTGGGAGGAAGGATTCTGGAAAACAATTACAGGATGGGGAGTTTACCTGATGAGAGTAGGTATCTAAGACAACATGCAGGACCCCAGGCAATTTGGCTTGTGGGTGAGATATAGTTCATAATGAGGTCCCAGGTGCCAGAAGGAAAGAAAAAAGGAAGGCAAAAAAACAGGAGAGAGAGAGAGAGAGAGAGAGAGAGAGAGAGAGAAGAGTAGGCATACTGAAGTGATAGCAAAGATATCATTGAAGCAGCTTCTGTCTGCTCCATCTGATTTGTGTACACGAGTTACAAAATAAGCTCTAGCAAATACCTCCAAAGGTGCGGGGAAGAAGAATAGCACAAAGGCAGAATTCTCATAACAGCTCACTGCGTTTTATGAATGAAGGAGAATGTTAGTTCTCTCAATTCCAACCCAGAAGTTTTAGCTGAAAGTATTGATTTTCTCTCTTGGGAAATATGGGGAGCTAGATGGAACCCAACCACAGTGTCAAATGCTGAAAATTTCTACAAAAAATAGCCAAATAAATAAGCAACAGTTCATTTCTTATATTTATAAAATCTTTAGACACACTCATTCTTTGGAGGGGATAGGTACTACTTTCTCTTTGTCCTCTGATAACAGAATCTAGAAAATAAATTGACGGTAGATTATCAGGAGAAAACCATTTTAATTATGTGCATGGGCACAGGAGATTCATAAAAATATGAGACTCAAGGTGGCTCAGATGATGGACATTTTATAGCATCTGAATAGGACTATGGAAGATGAGGGGAGGAATTCTCAGCAATTTACCTGTTGTGCAGGTAAAATCTCTCGGGTAATCTCAGAGCTGCCTCCAGAAGAATAGGTGACAGTGACAGTGTCAGTCTATCTGGGTAGGGTTGTTCTATTGGCTGTCTTGAGTAGTGGCCTTGGGGCAGTCTGGGTGGCCTTGGCTGGACCACCACAGAATGGAAGGTTAATTGTTCAGCACTTCCCTCCAGGGGGACGTCCCCTAGTCTTGGTTCTATAGTTAATTCCTCAAGGCCACTTCCTGGACATTCTTAGTCAAGCACATAAGTATTGTAAAAGAAAGAGTTATTATTTAGCTGTAAGATGGAGTGACTGTTACAATCATATTATCTCTCCAAAGATGTAATATGAACACTGAAAATGCCAGTCCCAAAGCCTTAGAAATAACCTTTTTTTCCTACATAGGGAGTGGTTGTGAGAGAAGATAACTCCAAAAGGGTGAGGTCTAGAAGAACAGGTCATCTCAAGGAGACCACAAGGATACATCTGCAGGATCCTCTCCATGGTGATTCAGGTCTTGGAAATTTGTAAACTTAACTTCCTGGGACTTGGAAATTTCCAAGTTCTGTGAAATCCTGTAGTTCTTCTGTAGGGGCTAGAATAGCATCTCCTGCTTGATTCAAACTGGCCAATGAGAAGAGTAGCTGTGGGGTGGAACTTTTTGACTGATAAAAAGGGAAAGACCAAGCTAGTCAGGGAGCGTGGCCATTTGGAATTCTATGCCGTAAGCTCCCGGCTGGTGAATAAAGCCCTTCCTCTTAAAAACGTGGTGTTTGGGTGCTCTTTCTCTCCCTTGGGCCTCGTCTTCCTGCAATGGTTGTCCTCATTCTAATAAGTACCTGCTGATTTTATTCATCATTTATAATATGTGGTCCCTGGAAGGGATAGACTCTTTTAAAAAGTTGTGTTGATTATTGAATTTTTAAAAATATATTTACAAGGACACCTCGCTAGGATACTTGATTTAAAAATAATGATTTCCCTAGAACATTTCCTTCATTTAAATGTGGATAATATTAACCTACTGAGAATAGTAGGGGTGAAAACTTGTAAACAGTAGTATTAAATCCTTTTATAGAGATGCCACTGAATAAAAATAATAATGAGAAAAGTGCATATTGTCCTCAAATTCTAGCAGTATATTTGTTTTGGAAGAAACAGAACTGATCTTTCTGCATTGAGTCTTAGCTTAGATTCCATGAGTATCTGCATTAGAATCAACATCTATGGTGCATGTTTTTATCTATAATTAAAAAAAAAAAAAAAAAGCTGCTTTCACGGCTCCTCCCATTAAATCTAAGGGATATTGTCCAAATTCAACAAACTGGTCATATGCTGCCAATTTCAACAAAGAATCTGATGAGATTCAGATCATTTGAAATTAATTAAAACAGAACGGTAAACACAAAGCCCTTCTAACTCCCACTGCAGAATGCTACTTTTCCAAATGTAGTGTGAGTATAAAGGACAATTGTGTCACATACTGAAGTATGAACAGAGTCAGGAAGTCACCACTTCTGCTCCTGCCCACAAGCCCTTCCAAGGTCACACAATCAGAAATCGCTCAGAAAGTCTTTTCAACTCTGCAGGCATGTGGTTAATTATAAAGTCTAAAACTGACTCTGAAAAATGCTAAAACACTCGCTATTTTCATGTAGATGTCTTTGAGTGAACACAATTATCGTGTGAGTCTTTCCACTTTATAGCAAGAATTTTTTAGCACGTATGTAATGCACTTAATAACTGTGCAGCTAACTTCAGCAGCCTGATCCTGTCCTGGACAAGTTCTTCTCTGTCACTCCCACAAATTTGACAGGCCAACCCAAACCAGTGTTTTCTAGGTGTGTTGACATCTTGTACTAGTCACCAGACTTAGGGGAGGGGGGAGGCCACTTTAACAGATCTTCAAGAACCCTCTCCGTCTGCTCAGATTCGTCTGCTGGAGTACACGTGGCTTCTGCCTCCTCTGCCATATTTTCTCTGATTTATCTTTGCTTCATTTTCCCTGGGGTTTCCTTTTCCCAAAAATGTCCACTGTAAAAATGACCTTCACTAAATCCGTGTCAGCACTTTCCATCAGTTTTCAAGAATCCATTCTTCATAGCTCCAAAGTCAGGGATGAATCTTCAATGAAGTTCCAAACACTTTGAAGCGTGCCCACCTCACCTTTGTTTCCATTTATATGTTGTCATGGTGGTTTAAAAACATTTCTACCTTTTATTTTCTTAAAATTAAAAATATCCTCTGATTTAAATACGAAATAATTTTGACCATGACCTTCCTCTTCTAGTCTCTTCCAGCTGTCATTAGTCTCCTAAATGAGTATCATACTATCCCTGTTTGGACAAGATCCTGTCAATTTCAATACTTAGAAATGTCATCTAAACATCACACCAAACTAATAATGTTGACAGTCTTAAATTTTTTAAGTTTAATCCAGGATGAGATTTTTTTTTTTTTAATCTTCCCAATATTCATTTCAACCAAATGAAGCTTCTGAAGTTTTCCTAACTTTTGACATTATGGCATTTTTAAAAAATGGCTGCAGCCAAAAAATAAGGAATGCTTTTTCAATGATGTTTTATAATAGTTCAATAATATCGTGGCTGCATATAGTTAATAGACTTGCAACTATTGAAGGGATGTAGATGAGCTATTTCAAGTTCAGACAGACACACACATACAATCATTCATGCGTCCATATATCATATGTAGGCAGTCATGCATGTCAAACTTTTGCACAACATACCTAAAACACCATTCTTTTCTTAAAACTTATGTGGTCACCTACCCCATCCCAGATAACTGAAGGTATTTTCAACTTTAAATTCTTAAAGCAGTGTGAATCTCAATAATCGCTCCATTGCCCACCCATCCTTTCATTTCTCAGTTTGTAATTGTTATGTTCAGTTTATAATTATTTACACCATGTTACTAAAACTACATTAGGCATTTAGGAAAATACTCACAATTCCCACTCTTAAGGTGCTCATGGCCTATTTCTAGGCATGGGTAGTAATTGCACAAAACCCAAACACATCTGTAAGTACAAATGTTGATGTTGTTGTAACAGAGGTAAAGATCTGAAAAAGGGCAATGAAATGTTTTATGAGTTACCTCTTTAAAGCCCCCACCCTCTTTGGGAATTAAAACCTGCATTCCTGCCTGAGGCCAGTAGATAAAGGGGCAAAAACAGTTCTTTGCTGTGTGTTTTCTAATATCTTAAGCTATGGAGGTGACTTAACAGAGTTGTCTAGACAAGGATCTCGTGATTATTGTCATTGTAGATAAGGTCAACCAAAACTGCCACTTATAGTTAAACAACAGTAACCTGAAGCCACAATGTGTGACACTGGTCATGCAGACGTCCCCTTACTGCTGAAAACCTCCCTTTTATTTTATTTTATTTTATTTTTTTGCAGTTTTTGGCCAGGGCTTGGTTTGAACCCGCCACCTATGGCATATGGGGCCGGTGCCCTACTCCTTTGAGCCACAAGTGCTGCCCGGAAAACCTCCCTTTTAAAAAGCCCTGTAGTTCTGCTTAAAGCCAGTCTTTGAGGAATTAGTCCACTGCTGTCCTCATTTGCTGAAAATTAGTAAATTTCTTTTCCTCAAACCACTTGTCCTCGTTCTTCAATCGTACTGATTCAGCTTCAGGACGAGCACTGACATTTTGGTAACATTACTTACTTCTTTTGCTTCTCTGCAAGAATCTGAGGACACTAAGGGTGAGGGTTGTGTTGTCTTCATCTCTGTATCCTCTTACAGTGTTTAAAATGTTCTTTGCAGTAGTTATTCAATTAGACATTTAAAATATGCAAAACTTGGCAACCTAATTTTAATAAGAATTTTTGTTTTTAAGTCATCTTTTATCTTCCATTAGTCTTCCTGGCCAGTTGCTCTGAAGGAGAATTTTAGTTCTTAGGAAATTCTATTGGTAGAAATTTCCTCATTCTGATTTTGGACTAAAATATGAAAGATTTCTGGTGATGACTATGGAAGTCAGGCCCCTCAACCCCTGCGAATTATAGTTAAAGTTTTAAGCAGTTGTTTTTTATGTGGAAATTTGCTTCATTGGAGAATGCAAACACATATAGACGTCTCCAATTGTTAAGAATATGCCTTGATTGTAAATTTCCACTAACACTTGAATAAACATCCAGAATAAAAAAATTGGAATATCATGATCCTACAAGAAGCTTCCTCATGGTGCTTCCCAGTCATGCCCTCTGCTCTTCCTCACTCCAAAGGTGACTGCTGTAGTGACTGCTGACACCATGGCTGGGCTGGGCTTCTTTGGGAAATTTCCTTCCCTTCCCTCCCTCCTTCTTCCATCTCTCGCTCCCCTCTGCCGGCCGGGGGCGGGGGCGGCCGGGCGGGGGGGCGGGGCGGCGGGGGCGCGGCGGGGGGGGGGGGGGGGGGCGGGGGGGGCGGGCCGTGGGGGGGGGGGGGGGGGGTGGGGGGGGCGGGGGCGGGCTTTGTGGGGGGAGGGTGGGGTATGGTGGGGGGGGGGCGGGG
>CAUYPK010056864.1:0-27317 GCA_963574355.1 Loris lydekkerianus | reverse complement strand
TAAAAATTTGAATTTTTTATTTTAAATTTTTGCTCACTCAATTTTTAAGCGCCCCCCCCCCCCCCCCCACACACACAAAAGGCTCAGTGCCTGTGGCTCAAGCAGCTAAGGTGTCAGCCACATACACCTGAGCTGGCGGGTTTGAATCCTGCCTGGGCCCACCAAACAACAATGACGGCTACAATCAAAAAACAGCTGGATGTTGTGGTGGGCGCCTGTAGTCCCAGCTACTTAGGAGGCTGAGGCAGGAGAATTGCTTGAGCCCAGGAGTTGGAGGTTGCTGTGAGCTGTGATGCCATGGCACCCTACCCAGAGCGACAGCTCGAGGCTCTGTCTCAAAAAAAAAAGACGTAAGCCACACCAGGAGGTCTAGACCCCTGGATTATTAGCAGTTTTCTCAGAGAACTTTATGGTTCTTTCAAACAGCATTTTTTTTTTTTTTTTTTTTAATTCTTGGGCTCAAGCCATTCTTTTGCCACAGCCACCTGAGTAGCTGGGACAACAGGCATCCACCACAATGCCCAACTATTTATAGAGACAGGGTCTTGCTTTGGCTCAGGCTGGTCTCAAACTCTTGAGCTCAATCAAGCACTCCACCTGCCTCAGCCTCCCAGCGTGCTAGGACTATCGGCATGGGCCACCATGCTCAGCCCAAACAACACTTTTGTATGTATTAAATAATGAAAGAGGGGTTATGGCAGGCCTGAGCTTGCTGGTTACTTGCTTGAATTGGTTTGTTTGGACCAGCAAAGGACCACAGATGGATTTCCCCAAGCAGGCCAGGCCAGCAACTAAAGCCTTGGCTTGGATGTAAGTAAGCTAAATTCTAGCTCTGTTTCTTTTGTGAGTTGTCAGCTTGTACCCTTATCATGAGGGTACAATGAGCCAGGAAATCATGAGTTTTCCCATAATAAAGTATGTACTGTTAGATGTCTTCATGTCTGCAATACCTCAGGAGAGTCAGAAAACTTCATGTGGAACAACACGTGTGAGAGGCAGGGTAGCCTGTAGCTCTTCTCTTTCTCAGTAAATTCTATTTTTTTTTTTTTTTTTAATTATGGAACACTTTAAACATATAGAAAATCACAGATAGTGATGTAATAATTTTAGCAGATACTGACAATTTCTTCTTTTTCCTTTTGTTTTTTGACAAAAAATTACATATAAACCAGTGCTCTGAGTTTTTCTTTAAAAAGTGTTACTGGTAGGCACAATCGTTCATGCCTGTAATCCTAGCACTCTGGGAGGATGAGGGAAGATTGCTTGAACTCAGGAGTTTTGAGACCAGTTTTAGCAAAAGTGAGACCCTGTCTGTACAAAAGATAAAAAGCATACCCATGTGTAGGTGGTCCTGTGGTCCCAGTTAGTGAGGAGGCTGAGGCAGGAAGATTGCTTGAACCCCGGAGTTTGAGATTGCTATGAGCTATGACGACACCACTCTAGCTAGGGTGACAGATTGAGACCCTTATATCAAAACAAACAAACAAAAACAAACACACACACAAAATTAAAAAGCATTATTATTTTTTTCAGCTTTCATCTGTTTTATTTTTTAAAAAGCATTATTATAAATAAAATTTTTGAATGATGCAGCAGGGCACTGGGGCTCAGGCCTATAATCTTAGCACTTTGGGAGCTGAGTGGATTGCTTGAGGTCATGGGTTCTCTCTTGAGCTGGCAGGTTCGAATCCAGCCCAGGCCTGCCAAACAACAAAGACGGCTGCAACCAAAAAAAAAAAAATGGCCGGGCGTTGTGGCAGGCACCTGTAGTCCCAGCTACTTGGGAGGCAGAGGCAGGAGAATCGCTTGAGCCCAGAAGTTGGAGGTTTCTGTGATCTGTGATCCCATGGCACTCTACCCAGGGCGACAGCTTGAGGCTCTGTCTCAAAAAATAAATAGAAAAACTAGCTGGACATGGTGGTGTGTGCCTGTAGTAATAGCTACTCAGGAGTCAAGAGGATTGCTTGAGCCCAAAAGACTGAGGTTGCTGTGGACTATAATTACATCAGGGTACTCTACCCAGCGGGAGAGAGTAACACTGGCAAAAATTTTTCAAATGATGAAATTTTTTGAAATTTTTTTCAAATGATGAAATATCAGAAAAATTTTCAAGATAATATACAGTCAATGGGGAATATTTAAGATTTAGGATGAAGGAAGTTACAAAATTCATGCTCCATTTATACAAATTTCCTTAAGAATATTGCTTCCAGTAGTTTGTGTGTGTGTGTGTGGGGGGGGGGGGTGCTGTCTTGACCCAGTTTTTAGGCCTTGGCTAGAGGACAGTTCTCGAGTAACCACCTCCCTAATCAGGCACTCACACCAGGGGCCCTTATACACCGGTGCCATATACCAGACAACCGAGGATGGCTCCTATACTCTAAAGCCCCTGAAATTCCTCCAATTGGCCACTCTTAAACATGTTAGCCCTGCCGAACTCTTTTCTTTATGTAAAAACCACAATAAATGCACTTTGCAAGTTCCCCTTTCCTCCCTCTTCCGCTTGACCTCTCTGCTCTCATATGTGAGGTGCTTTGTTTCCCCCCAAACCGTGTGTACAACACTGATAGAGTTAAACAGAACCAACCCACCCAGGAAGGAATGAATGTATGAATATCCCACCCAGGAAAGAGTGAATGTGCCAATCCCTACCCCTCCATCCCTTTAAATTTCCATCCACTTTACCCATGCGCTGATTTCCTTCTTGAACTCAGCTCACCCCTGGGTGGGAATAAAGGCCCATGTTGCCCACAGAATCTGAACTCCATTTCCTTTTGTTCACGTTTCGGAATAATCTTTTATTTTTGGTCTTTGACCTCTTAAACACAACTGTAAAACTGTAGAACTTGTGAAACTTAAAGTGGTTCCTCTCTCTTGATCTGCATCTGACCTGACCAAGATAATAAATTTAAAATAATTCCCTCCCACTGCAGCTTGTTTCACGGTGGACGTTATGGAAGGGAGCCTGGCACTGAGGGCCCTGTTAAACCCACTGGGTGGAGGGAGGACTTGGGTTGCCCAGTATTCCTGAGTATCACTCCACCGAGGATGGAGTGTGGGTGCAGGCCAACTTCTGATAGCTGACCATGTGCTGCCCATTTTATACTACCTAGGGTTTTGTTTTTTTTTTTTTTTTGAGACAGAGTCTCAGGCTGTCGCCCTGGGTAGAGAGCTCTACTGTCACAGCTCACAGCAACCTCAAACTCTTGGGCTTAAGCGATTCTCTTGCCTCAGCCTCCCATGTAGCTGGGACTATAGGTGCCCACCACAACTGCAGGCTATTTTTTAGTTGTAGTTGTCATTGTTGTTTGGCGGCCCAGGCTGGATTGGAACCTGCCAGCTCCTATGCATGTGGCTGGTGCCCTAGCTGCTTGAGCTACAAGCACCGAGCCCTACCTAGGTTTTTGTCTGAAGTTCTATACTTGGGATTTATTAGGCAGCAACATATCAGGCTAATACTTATGTTTTGATCACCTTATTTATAAAAAAAAAAAAATCCCATTTTATCCCGGGATGGAACAAATTTGAGATCTTTCTAATATCTTCATAATCATGGTTTGTGGTTTTTGGACGGGGCTGGGTTTGAACCCACCACCTCCAGCACATGGGGCTGGCACCCTACCTCTTTGAGCCACAGGTGCCACCTCCAGTCATGGTTCTTCATAATGTTAACTTTGAAGTTTTCCAACCAACAAGGGGGAGGGGGAAACAGGCTGTTCATAAAATAATGATAGATTGTGGTTAAAAGTGGTTTTTAACACAAAAGCAACCACGGGGACTGGGAAAGGGGTGGGCAATGAGAGAGACCTAGGGAGGGAAAAAGAGAAAGGGATAAGGGCGGCTGCTCTTATGGACAAAGAAGAAACCGAAACTTTCTTCAAACAGCACTCCTGGAAGGAGCGCTGAACTTGCCTGAACGCTTCCTTCTGGCACTGGGAGGTCCCCCGCGGGGCGTCGGCGGGGCGGGGTCTGCCAGGCGCAGAGCCGTGTCCCCGCGCCCCCACCGTGGGGCCACGGGGACTCTGCTTTTGGCCCCGGCTTGTATGAGCAGCTCGGGAAGAAGAGTCTTCCGCAGACATGGGCGCCGAGCAGGTCAGGCTTGGGAGAACCGAGGGGAGCGCCCCACGTCCTTGCCCTCCCCCACTGCCCTGCCCCGCTGGGGGCCCCTTCCCCAGCACCCTCGGTTGCCTAATGTCAGATCCCTGTAGCAACCACACGGAGGCGTCACCCAGCGGTTTTGTTTTCTCTCTTTGAACCCCAACATATACAGGAAGCTACTAACCACGTTAAGTATTTGTGCTCACACAGGCCATGCTTCAGTAGCTAGGTGCTCAGCCCCATGACTGAGTCCTTCCTGCCATCCTAATCAGGAGAGGAAAAACTCCTGATCGGACCAGTGCTTAATGCCGACCTGTGGAAGGCTTGGCATAGGGTGAGGAAGAGAGAATCTAGACCTTTTAAAAAAGTGGTCCCGTGCACATTTTCCTAGAATGATGTATTGTGGTGTTGTGATTGTGATTAAGTATACAATATATACCTTAATATACATTGAAAAGTTCTAGAAGGGTGTACCTAAAAATGTTAACTGTGGTTTTCTCCATTCTTCCCCTGTTTGGAATATTACAGTTTTTTTTTTTTGCCTGGGCTGGGTTTGAACCCACCACCCCCAACATATGGGGCCGGCGCCCTACTCCTTTGAGCCACAGGCGTCACCCCTGTTTGGAATATTAAACAACTAATTTGTGTTATTTTAGCCCTTTCTCCTCCTGAGGAAAGAGAAATAAATCTTGTAGTTCTTAGTGATCCTGAGAAAGCAGCAGGCAGCTGCAGAAGAACTCCTCCTCCAAAGATAAGAACAACCTTTACACTGAGCTAAAATAACCTTGAAAAAAAAAAAAAAAGACCCTGTAACTAATAATAATACCCTGGTTTCTGACATCTATAGCCATAACTATGTAGCTGATATTGAACTGAAGAAAAAAAGATATAAAAGGGTCTGGGAAAAAAAAAAATGTTCCCCAGAACTCTGCATTTCACGCCTTGAGGCACCTGAGTTCTCACCAGCAATTAAAGGTTCCTTCCTCTATATTGTTGATGTAAGTGTCTGTCTGTTTTAATTCACCGTTTTCCTGCAACACTTCCTTCACAGTTTCTTCAAACTCAGGGTCCTCAGCAGCAAACTCATTTGCAGGTTATGGGCACCCTCCTGAAATAGTCTCTCTTATTTATTTATTTGATTTGATTTGATTTGTGAGATGGTCTCAAGCTATTACCCTGGGTAGAGTGCTGTGATGTCACAGCTCACAGCAACCTCAAACTCTTGGGCTCAAGCGATTCTCCTGCCTCAGCCTCCCAAGCAGCTGGGACTCCAGGTGCCCACCACAATGCCCGGCTATTTTTTGGTTGCAGCCATCATTGTTGTTTGGCGGGCCTGGGCTGGATTCGAACCTGCCCTCTCAGGTGTATGTGGCTGGCATCTTAGCTGCTTGAGCCACAGGTGCCCAGCTGGCCGGGCTATTTTTTTGTGGCAGTTGTCGTTGTTTTAGCTGGCCTGGGCCGGGTTTGAACCCTCTAGCCTTGGTGTAGGTGGCTAGCACCCTACCCACTGAGCTATGGGTACTGCCCAAATAAACTGTCTCTTACAGGTCTGGATTGACCCGTATCAATGTCTGCCAGCATAATTTTGTTTTTTGAGACAGAATCTCACTCTGTTGCCTGCACTAGAATGGTGTCAAAATAGCCTACAACTTCAAACTCCTGGGTTCAAGGGATCCTCCTGCCTCAGCCTCCCAAATAGCTGGGACTACTGGCACCCACCACAACAGTGGGCTACTTTTTAGTATGCTAAGGCTGATTTGCACACCTGAGCTCACGCAGTCCTTTTGCCTTGGCCTGCTGGAGTGACAGGATTATAGGGATGAGCTCTATGCAGACTTAGCACCAGAATAGGATAAGCAATCCATTCATCAGAGAAGCAGTTCTTATATTCTCCTGCGTGACCATTTTATAGACTCTGGGGAAAAATGATAATGAAGACGATGAGTCATTGACTTTGTTATTCATATGACTCATTAATATATCTGTACATAACAAAGAACACTGTTAGAAAAGAACAGTGGTATGGAAAATTACAGATGTTAGAATTATAATCTATTACTTATTACTGAATCATATTTATTTATTTATTCATTCGTTTATTTTTTGAGAGAGAATCTTGCTCTGTTGCCCAGGCTAGAGGGTCATGGCCTCCGCCTAGCTCACAACAACCTCAAACTACTGGGTTCAAGCAATCCTCCTGTGTCAGCCTCCCAGGTAGCTGGGAGTACAGGTGCTGGCCCCCAGTCTGCCTAATTTTACTATTTTAATTTAATTTAATTTATTTATTTGTTTTGAGAGGGAGTCTCACTTTGACGCCATTGGTAGAGTGTCTTGGTATCATAGCTTACAGCAACCTCAAACTCTTGGGCTCAAGTGATTGTCTTGCCTCAGCCTCCCAAGTAGCTGGGATTATAGGTGCCTGCCACAACACTGGGCTATTTTTAGAGATGGGGTCTTGCTCTTGCTTAGGCTGATCTGGAACTCCTGAGCTCAAGCAATCCACCCCCCTCCGCATCCCAGAGTGTTAAGATCACAGGCATGAGACACCGTGCCCAGCTAATTTTGCTATTTTTAGTGATGGGGTCTCACTCTTATTCAAGCTGATCTCAAACTCCTGACCTCAAGTAATCCTCCTGCCTCAGCCTTCTAGTATGCTAGAATTATAGTCGTGAGCCATCTGGCTGGCCAGGACTATATTTATTCTTGCACTTGGGAATATACTATAGAATGTTTTAGACATTATTACAAACCAAATAGTGAAGCTGTCATATAGATTTGACTCAGAAAAACACAGAACATTGAATAGGAGTGGTGAGGGGGAAGAAAGAAAAAATTTCAAAAGATCCACCCAGAACATCCTGCAGAACCCTATCCCTTTCCTCATGTTATACTGTTACCTCACCTCCTTTCCTGGAAACAAAAGAAAGGTCCTCTTAGGTGGTTACACAATACCTTGCTTTAGACATTGTAACTTCCTTCCCCATCCTCTCAAAACTAGACAATTCAGGTATTCTTCTTCTTCTTCTTTTTTTTTTTTTTTGACAGAGTCTCACTTTATTGCCCTTGGTAGAGTGCTGTGGCATCATAGCTCACAGCAACCTCCAACTCCTGGGCTTAGGCGATTCTCTTGCCTCAGCCTCACAAGTAGCTGGGACTACAATGCCCAGCTATTTTTTGTTACAGTTTGGCCGGGGCCAGGTTCGAACCTGCCACCCTCGGTAAATGGGGCCGGTGCCCGACCCACTGAGCCACAGGCACTGCCCAATTCAGGTGTTCTTAAGAGGTTTCAGACTGCTAGAACGTGAGTGTATATGTTTCCAGAAAGTATTTTGTCTCTTTCTGTTTAATAACTTCTGTAGGAATTGACAAACGATCTTGGAATTGTCTACAGAAAATTTTAATTTTATTTCTGCTGGAATAAGGATTGCTATTCCTATTTGCATGCCCGGCCGCTGTTTGCCCAGTGCTATGTGGAACAAGAATTTTAAGTAATCACTACTTCTTCTAAGAGATGGGTAGCTTCATCTCAGTTATACAGGTGAGGGATTTGTCCAACATGTCTCAAACTGAGTCTGTGTTTCTCTTAAACACTACTATGTTTCACCTAGGCACAGGCAGGCTTTACCTTATAGGGCCCCGATATGCACAGATTTCACTTACTATGATTTTAGTGGTCTCCTTCTCCTTCTCCCTCTCCTTCCCCCCCACTCCCCAGAAAAACTATGTTGCCTAGAACTTACCATGATTTTGGTAACACCATTCCCCCAACAACATGGCTCATATTTCAGTTAGTACAATATGTTAACTCTGAGTGATGGCATAAAATATAAACTCTTCAGTGCACAAAAGCACTGTGTAAATAACAAATGCACATGATCAGTGACCAGTCAGGTACTTTCTTTGAAGGTCTGTAGGCTTTCGAAGAAATCTGTTTTTTCATTCACCGGTGCACAGAAAAGCACATGGTTGTACTGCTTCTCATCTCCTAGTATTAAACCTACCTGACACTTGTAAAAATGGATCATTAAGGAGGGAATTTACCAAGAAAGATGAAACTGTAGCAAATAAATGAACAATGATAATGCTGGGAGTGAAATTCAAATGGACCGTAAATGGAGTAATAGAAGGTGTATGTACCTACTGGGGTCATGTTGACACTGCCACTATCAAAAGGCTTTGGAAGAAAGAGAACTTTAGATAACTAATTCAAGTAGGAAAGAAACCTTAAACAGTCAAGAGGAATTCTGAGTAGTTTTCTTCTTTCCTGGAGCCTCCTCATGTCATGATTTATAAGAAGCTCAGAAAATAGGGACTCCTATATGCCCCAACTCAGAGACTAGTTGAGTCCAATAACCTAACATACACTAGCCTCAGATACATAAGTTTAAGGGGGTGCCCCCAGTCCCAATAATCAAAAGAAAAATTTATTTTATTTTTTTCTTGAGACACAGTCCCACTTGTCATCCTAGGTAGAGTGCTGTGGCATCACAGCTCACAGCAACCTCAAACTCTTGGGCTTCAGCGATTCTCTTGCCTCAGCCTCCCAAGTAGCTGGGACTACAGGCACCTGCCACAACACTTGTTGTCGTTGTTGTTATTGTTGTATCGTTTTTTGACAGGCCCCAGGCTGGGTTCAAACCTTCCAGTCCCAGTGTATGTGGCTGGTGCCTCAGCTGCTGAGCTACAGGCGCTGACCCCAAAAGGAAATTTTTTTTTTTTTTTTTCCTAAAAGGAAATTTTAATGCAATTTTTTTTTTTTTTTTTTTTTTTTTTTGAGACAGATCCTCACTTTGTCAACTTTGGTAGAGTGCTGTGGTGACACAGCTCACAGCAACCTCAGACTCTTGGGCTCAACTGATTATCTTTCCTCAGCCTCCCAAATAGTGGGACTACAGGCACCCACCACAACGCCTGGCTAAGCCACAATACCTGGCTATTTTTTAGAGGCAGAATCTTGCTCTGGTCTGAGCTCAGGCAGTCCACTTGCCTTGGACTTCCAGTGTGCTAAGATTACAGGTGTGTGCTACTTTCCCCAAGCCTTAATGCCCTTATTTAAAAAAAATATCAAAATCAATGTCAAAGAATTTCATGGTGAACAAAAGATTAACATTTTAAATAAAAAAGGATCACTTTTGTGCCATGCTGAGCCACACTATAATATGAGGCAAAAGAAAAATCAATGAATCGGTGATACTGATTCTGTCTATTTAAAATGTACATAATTGGGGCTAGGCACAGTGGCTCACACCTGTAATCCTAACACTCTGGGAGGCCAAGGTGGGTGGATTGCCTGAGCTCACAGATTTGAAACCAGCCTGAGCCAGAGCGAGACCTCGTCTCTACAAATAGCTGGGCATTGTGGCCCACCCCTGTAGTCCCAGCTACTTGGGAGGCTGAGGCAAGAGGATTGCTTGAGCCCAAGAGTTTGAGGTTGCTGTGAACTATGATGCCAAAGCACTCTACTGAGGGTGAGTGAGACTCTGTTTCAAAAAAAAAAAAAAGAAAAAAGTTTCTAATTTGTTTATTGTTGATCTTTTTTCATTGATTTACCACATTTGCTTCACCTTGGCCTGCCCTGCTTGAAACTGGACAGGTGATAGTTCAGAACAGAGCAGTCTTAGATGTTCCAGTGGGTTTCCCTGGGGATTGTGTGATGCTTTGGAGGGAAAGGTAGTACTTATACATTCCTGCACACCTATCTGAGATCGCTGAGATTGTTAATAAGATCCCAGAAATGGAAAGAAAAAAAAAAAGGCAAAACCCCAGAACGTCTTGTAAAAGGCTACCGACTGTCTCTCAGGCTCTTTATGTTGGGGATGAGGTCTGTTCTTTTGGGTTAATCTGGAGCCCAGCTACACATTCTGACAATAATTTTTCTTTTAGTTTTGTAAATGCTTCTGTGCAGGTGCTGCCTCACAAACGATCCCATTAAGGATCACCCAGCAGAGGCACAGGAAACCACACAGGGGCACACCGACCTGCCCTGGTTGACGTACCTGGGTGGAGGCTGCGCGGAGCCTCCAGGCTCGCTGTTGTTCTGACCGCCAGGGGGCGCCAGGGCCACGTCCTTGTTCTCAGACTTCCCTTCTCTAAAGAGACAGTTTATTGTTCATTCCAGCAAATTCTATAAAGACTAGGGAAAACAAGTTTGTACCCTAAGTGTACTCTCACACTTTCATCTTGGAGAGAAAGTAAGGAGGGAGGAGGAAGGAAAGGGAGAAAGAAAAAAGAAAAATGAGCAAAGAAAAAGAAACAACAGTAGGTTTTTCAGATGAGGTGGGTTTTTTTCTGTTATTGGTCTTTTATTATGCAAGAAAAGTAAACGTGTGTTCAAGAGAAAAATAATCACCTAAGATGAAACCATTTGCAGGAATTAAATCTTTTTCTTTTCCTTTCTAGTGTCTGTTAAAAGAACTAGTAATTTAAAAATAATCTGAAGAAATCATAAGTAAATTTGTTCTCCCAATTTGTTTGTTTTTGAGAGAGTCTCACTCTGTTGCCCAAGTTAGAGTGCCCTGGTGTCAGCCTCACTCACAGTAACTTCAAACTTCTGGGTTCAAGCCATCTTCCTGCCTCAGCCGCCCAAGTAGCTGGGACTACAGGCATGGGCCACCACTCCCAGCTAGTTCTTTTCTTTCTTTTTTCATTTTTTTTTGAGACAGAGTCTCACTGTATCGCCCTCCGTAGAGTGCTGTGGCATCATAGCTCACAGAAACCTCAAATTCTTGGGCTTAAGTGATTCTCTTGCCTCAACCTCCCAGTAGCTGGAACTATAGCTGCCCACCACAATCCCCAGCTATATTTTTGTTATTGTTGTCATTGTTGTTTAGCAGGCCCTGGCCAGGTTCGAACCCACCAGCCAAGGTGCATGTATGCCCTAACCACTGAGCTAAGGGCACCGAGCCTCTGCTAGTTATTTTCTATTTTTAGTAGAGACTGGATTTTGCACTTGCTCAGGCTGGTCTCCAACTCCTGAGCTCCAGGGATCCTTTGACCTCAGGCTTCTAGAGTGTTAGGATTACAGACATGATCCACCATACCCTGCCAGCATCTTCTTTAAAACCAAGAACAAGATCAGATATGTCCATCCTAGCTCTATAGTTAAAAATGGTTCCTGAGCCTGATAAAACTAAATTCAAAAAGAGAGACAAGGTTGTATGCAGTGGCTCATTTCTGTAATCCTAGCACTTTTGGAGGCCCAGGCTGGTGGATCACCTGAGCTCAGGAGTTCCACATCAACCTGAGCAAAGTGAGACCCAGTCTCTACTAAAAATACAAAAACTAGTCCGGCATTATGGAGGGTGCCCCCAATCCCAGCTGCTTGGGAGGCTGAGGCAAGAGGATCCCTTGAGCCCAGGAGTTTCATGTTGCTATAATCTATGATGACATGGCACTCTTTTCAAGACTACTGAGTGAGACTCTGTCTCAAAAGAGAGAGAGGAAGAAAAGGGAAAGATGGATGATAGGCAGATAGATATAAATAAATGAGAGGAAAGAATCAAAAGAAGGGGAAGAGCACCAACCTTATTTGCAGGCGATGTGGTCATCTACCGAGAACACCCACCATGTAAAAACCTCTTTTCCTGGGTGGTGCCTGTGACTGAGTGGGTAGGGTGGTGGATCGCCTGAGCTCAGGAGTTCCACACCATATACTGAAGGTGGCGGGTTCAAACCTGGCCCCGGCCAAACTGCAACAAAAAAAATAGCTGGGCCTTGTGGCGGACACCTATAGTCACAGCTACTTGGGAGGCTGAGGCAAGAGAATCGCTTAAGCCAGGGAGTTGGAGGTTGCTGTGAGCTGTGTGACGCCACGGCACTCTACCCAGGGCAATAAAGTGATACTCTGTCTCTACAAAAAGATCCCTCCAAAACAAACAAAATACCTTTTTCCTGCATTTCCCTCTGTAGCTTCTGGAGGATCCTCTTTAATCTGAATGTCTGGTTCCTCTAGAAATGCCCAACTTGGCTTCAGGAAAGGAGATTGGAAATGTTCCCATAGCTGGGAAGGGTTGGTTTCCACCTCCACATCCTGGGAGCACCATAACAGGCAGAAAGATGAGAATATCCCAGCTTCAAAAGTCAGCTTTTCTACTCCTTTTTTTTTTTTTTTTTTTGAGACAGAGTTTTACTATGTCGCCCTTGGTAGGGTGCTGTGGTGTCACAGCTCACAGCAACCTCCAACTCTTGGGCTTAAGAGATTCTCTTGTCTCAGCCTTCCAAGTAGCTGGGACTACAGGTGCCCACTACAATGCCTGGCTATTTTTTGGTTGCAGCTGTCATTGTTGCTTGGCAGGCCCGGACCAGGCTTGAACCCGTGACCTTCAGTGTATGTGGCTGGTGCCCTATTCACTGAGCTATGGGTGCCAAGCCAGCTTTTCTACTCTTAATATGTGTGTAATACCCTTTGTACCACAAAAATAGTGTATTTGTGTGTGTATCACAGATAATTCTCTCTCCCTTTGCACATACACACACACTTTGACTAAAAAAAATGAAATGTAAACTGGAGTCAGAAAAATGTTCACTCATGATGTGAGCTCTTTTAGGTTCTGCAGTAGAGATCAGTGGGAGACCATGTGCATCTGTGGAGATGATTTCACCTCATCTCCACAGTGAGCAAAGAGACATGTGGAAAAGACCCCTATTAGTGTGTTACAGGAAAGTGGACCCCCCAAGTTGGAGTCTGCTTGGAGGCTAAGTGGATTCCGGTTTTGTGTAAAGAACTTAAGAGCAAACTGGCAGAAAATGAGACCAGGTGCTACGGCTTACTCCTGTAATCTAGCAGGAGGTCAAGGCAGATGGATTGCTTGAACTCAGGAGTTAGATGGAGTTCAACTTCAGTAAGAGTGAGACCCAGTCTTTCAGAAAAAAAAAAAAAAAAAAGCCTAGCTGGGCGTTGTGGTGGGGGGCCTGTAGTCTCAGCTGCTTGGGAGGCTGAGGCAAGAGGATCACTTCAGCCCAATAGTTTGAGGTTGCTATGAGCTCTGATACCACAGCACTCGACCACGGGCAACAAAGTGAGACTCTGTTGCCAAAAAAGTAAAAATAAAATAAAATAAGTACATAGAATACATAAAATTAAATTTTAAAAAGAAAGAAAGAAGATGGCGCTTATAGCTCAGTGGGTAGGGCGCCAGCCACATTCAACAAGGCTGGTGGGTTCAAATCCGGCCTAAGCCAGCTAAAGCAACAATGACAACTGCAACAGAAAAGTAGCCAGACGTTGTGGTGGGTGCCTGTAATCCCAACACTCGGGAGGCTGAGGCAAGAGAATTGCTTCAGCCCAAGAGTTTGAGGTTGCTGTGAGCTGTGATGCCACTGCACTGTACCCAGGGCGACAGCTTAAGACTTTCTCAAAAAAAAAAAAAAAAGAAAGAAAGAAGAAAAAAGAAGGGTGGGTGACCCATAGAACAGCAGCTCATCTCTCAGGGCAATGGAGAGCAACACTTTGTGAGTTTCTGAGGTCTTATTTTATACCTTCTATTTAATTTTATGTTAGGTGGAGGGAGGATTACTCCTAAGACTTCTGGGAATTCCAGGAAGGGTTTCTCCTCTTCTTAAACCATACAGGGTAACTTCCCAGAGTTGCCATGGCATTTGTGAGCTGTGGTGCTGGTGGGAGTTTATTTTCCTATGCTAATACATCATAAGCAGGGTATAATGTGCAGGGAGGGTAACCTGAGGTCACATTTTGTGGTTTTAGCTGGTTTGGGCTGCTTTTGATGCCCTTTCCTGCTTTATCAGAGCCCTTGGCTCAGGGCGCTGACTCGTTTTGTTGAGCAAGCCTTGCCTGTTTCCTATCTCAAGTGCACAAGAAAGAAGCCAAGTTGTTAACAGGGTAATTTGTCATGTAAGCAGAATTACTAGAGTAAATGAAAACAAAATGTTAATTTATCAGGGTAAATTGTGAGATTGAGATGTACAGTTTTTAAAGAATTATTAAATAAGGCACATATTTCATATAAAAAGGAAAAAAGGTTGGAGTAGAACTCGGGAATGTCATATTTTTAACTCATAAGGGATTAGTTCTTAATTAAAAAAAATAATAAGATTGATAAGAGTTAGGTAGAAAGCAAAGTTTTTGTTGTCAAATCTGTCCCATGTGACTATTTAGATCATCTGGAGGGATTTTGTTTGTTTTTGAGCTGTTTAGAAGTGCCTAAAATTGAATTGTGGGGGCTAGGTGCTCTGGTTCATGCCTGTAATCCTAACACTCAAGGAGGCTCAGGTGAGTGGATTGCTTGAGTTCAGGAGTTGTTGTCCTGGGTAGAGTACTGTGGCATCACAGCTCACAGCAACCTCCAACTCCTGGGCTCAAGCGATTCTCCTGCCTCCGCCTCCAAGTAGCTGGGACCACAGGCGCCTGCCACAACACCTGGCTATTTTTTGGTCTTTGTTGTTTGGCAGGCCCAGCTGGATTCAAACCTGCCAGCTTAGGTGTATGTGGCTGGCGCCTTAGGCACTTGACGTACAGGCACCAAGCCCTGGAGAGATTTTTAAAAATCAAGATGCCCAGGGCCACACCTGGAAACACCAGTGAAGAGCCTGGATTTGGGGTGGAGATGTCCATACCTTTAAGAGTCTTGGGGTTTTTCCATGTAAAGATAGTGACACAAAGTTAGCATTTTTTTTTGCTCAAACAGTTAAGAGTACATATGATAATTTTCAGATATACTAGGGTAAAGCTGAAAAGCAGAAACATCAAGTGTAGAGATGTGGTGAACAAGACAGAGGAGGGACATCTTGCATCTCAAATCAGAACACCTTCCCTGCAAGTTCAGGAAAGGGGAGAAGCTGCCTTCTCCCAGATGAAGAAAATATTCATAATAAAAACGAACATGCTGTAGCATGGACAAACCTTTAAAAGGTCATGCTAAGTGAGAGAAGCCAGACACAAAAGGCCACCTAATGTCAGATTCCATTTTTATCAAGGACTCGGGAAAGGAAAGCCCTGGAGACAGGAAGTGGATCAGTGGGTATCTGGGCATGAGTGGGAGTGGGTGGTAGAAGTGCCTAAAATTGAATTGTGGGGGCTGGGTGCCCTGGCTCATGCCTGTAATCCTAACACTCAAGGAGGCTCAGGTGAGTGGATCGCTTGAGTTCAGGAGTTCAAGACCAGCCTGAGCAAGAGCAAGACCCTGTCTCTACTAAAAATAGAAAAATTAGCCAAATGTTGTGGTGGGCGCCTGTAGGCCCAGTAGTCCCAGCTACTCAGGAGAAAGAGGCAAGAGGATCACTTGAGCCCAGGAGTTTGAGGTTGCTGTGAGCTAAGATGGCACAGCACTCTCTACCCAGGGCACACACAGAGTCAGATTCTGTCTCAAAAAAAAAAAAAAAAAAATTGCACCTGGTTCTTTTTATTTTTTAAATGTGACCCCTAGAAACGTGTACAGGGAAGCTGTGTGCTGGGGGACTCTGCAGCCCCTGGGCACTCTGAAGCCACACTGAGAGGCTCCCAGACAGGGACACCTGCTCCTGACCCTGAGGGTGGGTGGTACACACAGGAGGGCACTGCATTTCCTATGTAGCCCACCAGCTTGCAGGTGTTATCATCTCAGGTAATGAAAATGAAGTGGCTGGCTCAGCACCCACAGCTCAGCGGGGTTAGGGCGCTAGCTACATGCACAGGGGCTAAGGAACCCAGCCCAGACCAGCTAAACAACAACAACAACAAAAAAAAATAGCTGGGTGTTGTGGCGGACGCTGGGAGACTGAGGCTAGAGAATCACTTAAGGCTAAGAGTTGGAGTTTGCTGTGAGCTATGACAGCACAGCACTCTACCTAGGGAGACAGAGTGAGGAGGAAAGAGGGTGAAGGAGGGAGAGAAGGGGAAGGAAGGAAGGAAGGAAGGAAGGAAGGAAAGAAAGGAGGGAGGGAGGGAAGGAAGGAGGAAGAACCAAGTGGCTGAGTTTCTGAAAGGTCCAGCAAGGGGGACAGCAGAATTCACTGGGAACCCAGCCTGCCAGCCATGGATGTCTCACCCCCTCCTGATCCTCTCCTGAGATGTAGTCTGTATCTCTCTACCCCATAAGATCACTTACTTTAGGTGTAAACTCAATAATTTTTATTTAATTTCTGGAATTGTGCAAGCATACCACAATCCAGGCGTTTTTGTTTGCTTTTCTTTTTGAAACAGTCTCATTCTGTTGCCCTGTCTAGAGTGCCATATCATCATAGCTCAAAACAACCTCAAACTCCTGGGCTCAAGGGATCCTCTGGCCTCAGCCTCCTGAGTAGCTGGGACCACAGGGATGGACCACTACGCCTAACTAGTTTTTCTGTTTCTCTTTTCTTTCTTTCTTTCTTTCTTTCTTTTTTTTTTTTTTTTGAGATAGAGTCTCACTCTGTGTGTGCCCTGGGTAGAGTGCTGTGCCATCTTAGCTCACAGCAACCTCAAACTCCTGGGCTCAAGTGATCCTCTTGCCTCTTTCTCCTGAGTAGCTGGGACTACTGGGCCTACAGGCACCCACCACAACATTTGGCTAATTTTTCTATTTTTAGTAGAGACAGGGTCTTGCTCTTGCTCAGGCTGGTCTTGAACTCCTGAACTCAAGCGATCCACTCACCTGAGCCTCCTTGAGTGTTAGGATTACAGGCATGAACCAGGGCACCCAGCCCCCACAATTCAATTTTAGGCACTTCTACCACCCACTCCCACTCATGCCCAGATACCCACTGATCCACTTCCTGTCTCCAGGGCTTTCCTTTCCCAAGTCCTTGATAAAAATGGAATCTGACATTAGGTGGCCTTTTGTGTCTGGCTTCTCTCACTTAGCAAGACCTTTTAAAGGTTTATCCTTGCTGCAGCATGTTCTTTTTTTGAGACAGAGTCTCATTATGTCACCCTCAGTAGAGTGTGGTGTCATCACAGCTCACAGCAACCTCAAACTTTGGGTTTAAGCGATTCTCTTGCCTCAGCCTCCCAAGTAGAGCATGTTCATTTTTATTGTGAATATTTTCTTTATCTGTCTTCCAGATCCCCACTTTCACCAAGAGCAAGAGAAACCATGGCAATACCTATACGGCCACCCAAGTCCAGGGGAGGGAACTTGGACCTCACCTCTTGTGGAGGCTGCCATGTCACATTGAAAGAGCACTGCAGCCACCTTTGGAAATGCAATCAAGAGCAGTCTGAACATAATCTATTCAAACGTAGGTAGCCCATCCTGCTGGCAAGGTCTTCCATTATCTTTGCCAGATCCCTCTTTCTCTAACTTCACTCTCCTGTCTGCTGAGGAGAGGTGGAATCATTTCCACCCCCAAAGGCAGATTTCAACATTTTGGGTCTGAGAGATGTGAGTTCCCTTTCCTGTTCTACTACCTATAAGCCGAGTTTGGGAAAATCTCCTAATCTCCCAAGCCTCATTTTAAAAAATGTGGATGATAATAAGATTCCTTTTTATTTTTATAGTTTTTGGCCGAGGCTGGGCTTGAACTCACCACCTCCAGCATATGGGGCCAGTGCCCTACCCCTTTGAGCCACAGGTGCCACCCTAAGATTCCTTTTTATAAAAGAAACATTTATTGAGTGCCTACTGTGGGCCTTATTGCAGATGCTTGAAAGCCTCGCCTTCACGAAGCACACGAGATGCACACATTCACTACCTGGCCTGTAGTGATGGTTTGGGGACAGAGGTTGTCATCTTCACCATCATCATCATCATTATCTTCTTATGCCATCCCTCTTAGGACAGGCAAAATAAACATGTTCCCACAAGCACTGATGCCATGAATTCCTGAGACAGGAAACTTGAGCTTCAAACCCATAGTTTGATTTTTTTGCAGTAAAGAAAGAGAAAGATTGCTTGGGGGTGGGAGGTGGGGAGAGCATTTCAGGCACATCACCACCAGTGCCAGAATCACTTAAGAACTGTTAAGTCAAGCACAAAATTAACCAGAAGCAGAAATCTGTGCTCCTTCCACTCAAATCTCTGTGGCTGGGCTTCATGTTTGCTGAGATAAATGTCCCCCATGAGATCACCCTGTGCCTCCAAGGAGACACTGTTCTCATTAATGCTAGGCAGAGTGCAGGCTCCTGCCACCATCCAGCCATGACAATCTCTGAGCACATGACAGTCTCCCATCACCTGGCCAAGGCAGCAAAAATGTCTCCAGAGGACCAACCTGTGTCATTGCTTTGACACCTGCAGCGGAGCCTGGGGTCGGGGTGGGATGAAGGACTTCTCATGGATGTGCCCTACTCCCTGCTTAGCCCACCCGCCCTGACCAGTTCACTCAGCTTATGGCCTCGGTTCCCTGTCCACATCATCCCTCCACAGGTGCCAGGGAGCTGCTTTAGCAGTGGTCCTCAACCTTCCTAATGCCGCAATGTATTTTCATTGTTAAAAGGGGGTCGCGACCCACGGGTTGAGAAGTGCCGTGCTTTAGCCTTCACTTGTGCCAGTTGGCATCACCTTTGCCACAAATCTGAAATGGGATCCTTGTCACTCTCCAAATAAGGCACCCGCAAAACTTCCTGTTTGCTGAAGTATTTGGAAGAGAAGTTAATCACACCATTTTTACATGGAAACACAGCCAAGAATGCAACACCACTTGGTCCCTCTGGGTCTCCAGGTGACTTCCCCCGCACTCCTGATGTGACGATTAAGTCACTCCTGCAAGGGGTGAGCAGAGTTGGAGGGACCAGGGCCTTCTGGATAAAGTCACTGATCCCAGGCCAGGCAGGTGGCTCACGCCTGTAATCCTAGCATTCTGGGAGGCTGAGGTGGGTGGATTGCCTGAGCTCATGAGTTCGAGATCAGCCTGAGCCAGAGCCAAAGCGAGACCTCATCTCTAAAAAATAGCCAGACTGGGCGGCGCCTGTGGCTCAGTGAGTAGGGCGCCGGCCCCATATCCTGAGGATGACGGGTTCAAACCCAGCCCCGACCAAACTGCAACAAAAAAATAGCCGAGTGTTGTGGTGGGCGTCTGTAGTCCCAGCTACTCAGGAGGCTGAGGCAAGAGAATAGCTTAAGCCCAAGAGCTGGAGGTTGCTGTGAGCTGTGATGCCATTGCACTCTACTGAGGGCAACAAAGTGAGACTTTATCTCTAAAAAAATAAATAAATAAAATAAAAAATAGCTGGACATTGTGGCAGGCACCTGTAGTCCCTGCTACTTGGTTTCTTTCTTTTTTTTTTCTTTTGAGACAGTCTTACTTTGTTACCCTTGGTAGAGTGCTGTGGCGTTACAGCTCACAGCAACCTCAAACTCTTGGTCTTAAAAGATTGTCTTGCCTCAGTCTCCCAAGTTGCTGGGACTATAGGCACCCGCCACAACACACAGCTTTTTTTTTGTTGCAGTTGTCAATGTTGTTTAGCAGGCTCAGGCCGGGTTTGAACCCGCCAGCCTCGGTGTATGTGGCTGGCGCCGTAACCACTGTGCTACAGGCACCAAGCCAGTCCCAGCTACTTGGGAGGCTGAGGCAAGAGAATCAATTAAGTCCAAGAGTTTGAGGTTGCTGTGAGCTGTGACACCACAGTAGTCTACCAAGGGTGACAAAGTGAGATTGTTTTTTTTTTTTTTTTTTTTTTTTTTTTTGAGACAGAACTTCAATCTCTTGCCCTGGGTAAAGTGCCTCAATGCCTGGCTATTTTTTTAGAGTCAGGTAGATCAATTTTTGTGAATGACCTGCCTCAACTCAAAACTGAGTATTTTTTTTTTTCTTTTGCAATTTTTGGCCTGGGCCAGGTTTAAACCCACCATCTCTGGTATATGGGGGCCTGGCTATTTTTGGTTGCAGTTGTCATTGTTGTTTGACAGGCCCAGGCTGTATTCGAACCCGCCAGCTCTGGTGTACGTGGCGGGCACCTTAGCTGCTTGAACCACAGGCTCCAAGCTGAGACCTGTCTTAAAAAAAAAGTCACAGCTCCCAGCCTGACCTCCACTTTCCACCTTGTCACTCCCAGCCATTTTTCTCTGTTGCTGGCCATTCCCAAAAGGGCCTCCACTTTTCTGCCTCTGCTCCTCAGGAGACTGTCCTTTCTAGTTCACTTTACTAGCGCAGTGTACACCTCATCCCCACAGGGAAGATGGCAAACGGCCCACATGCAGCCCAGGTCCTCTGTGTGCTTACAGCAGCCAGCTCAGGTTAAGAGGTGTTACTTCGACAGGTGGGCCCTGATCTCAGTGGCTGATGACACAAAAGATTATTTCTCACCCACATGTCCATTGCAAGTTGGCCTCATCTCTGTCCCGTTTGCCTCAGGACTCAGGTGCAGAAGCAGCGCGTTCCTGCAGGCCACACCCGCCGGGCTCACGGAAGGTGGAGAGGAGCAAGGGAGCACTGCGTGGTGGCTTCTCAGTTCTGCCTGGGGAGGCACAGGCCACTGCCACTCAGAGCTCCCCATTCAAAGCAAACTCCATCACCCAGCCTGCTGTGGGTGGTAAGACCCTAATGCGAAGAGCTGTCAGAGAGACAGCAGGGACTCTGAGCTAATCCCACCTTCCATGACTGGCCACTCCTGGGCTGGCACTGTCCTGACCCTATAGGCCCCTCCTCAGAACCCTGTGAGGAAGAGAGAAGTGACTCCACCATCCACGTGTGGACAGAGTCCTGGGAATAGTGGGCATGGACTCAGGCATGCCTGCAGTTCTTGATGGGGACATTGAGGACTGCCTCTCAGCATAGGATTGGGGCCAGAGTGACCTGGGGAATCCCAAAGGGAGTCTGGCTGTGATCAAGCTGAAGAGAGGGACCTGTGATGCTGACCTGAGCTGGCAGAGAAGGGTAGAATGAGGGAGACTGGCCAGCAGAGGTAGGATGGACCAAAGGAAGGTGGATGACCAGGGGAGGGGTGGGGTGAAAACAAGAGGGGTAGATGACCACAGAAGGGGGTGGGTGACATCAGAAAGGGGTGGGTGAGCAGAGGAGAGAGCGAGGTGACCAGAGGAGGAAGTAGGGTGACTAGAAATGGGAGGATGACCACAGGGCAGGGTAGGGTAACCACAGGAAGGTGTGAGTGACAGCAGGAGGGTATGAGTAACACTGGGAGGAGGTAGGATGACGTCAGGAGGAGGTAGGATGCCAAGAGAATGGGGGTGGGGTGCCATCAGGAGGGGGTTAGCTGTCCAAAGAATGGAATGAGTGACCATGGGACCTTAGGTAGATCATCCCTGCCCTCCCACAGCAGCTCTTCACCTGGGAAGCCCACCTGTGCCCCTCTCAGCCTCTCTCCAGGACTGGGGAGGATGTACCTCTGGATGTACCTCTCCTGGCTGCAGGGAACCTGCTGTCACTATTCTTCGCTCTCCCTCCACAGTCTGGGGCTCTCGGAAGGTGGGCCAGCTTTCCACACACAGGGGCAGGATCAGCTGTCCAAGCTCAAAGGCTGCTGCTCACAGTTGCTCCCTGGATACAAAAGACTGTAGGGACATGTACCCTGATTGGGCAGGGTCTGTTCAGGGACCCTCAGCAACACACTGCTTTGCCAGGCATGAAGTCTGAGGACCTCAGGCAGAATGAGGCCCAGCCCTTAGTCCAGGCAGGGGCATGAGGCTGCAAGCCTAGCTGCACAGAAGGGAAGCTGAGCCTCACAGTTTTCTTTTTGGGGTTACTTAATTATAGAGCTGTGGAGCTCAGGGGACTCTTAGAAACCCTGGAGTCCAACATGACCTTTCTACACATGGTGTCTCTCTGGCCCAGGAAGGGAAGTCCAGAGCATGAACTCTAGCAGGTCAGGGCTAGGCCAGGACTGAACACAGCCCGCTCCCTCTGGGCCCCAATAGCATCATCTGCTCCTGTGGACAAGGAAAACCATACTGAGCCCCCAGGATTTCACAGGGGCTGCGTAGCACACAGACAGCCCCAGCCCAATAGTAAGGTTCCCTTGGATATGCAGCAGAGTAGAAAAAGCCCCGGGTTCAGAACCACAGGTCTCCAGTTCAAGTCCTGCCTCTGCTGCTGCTAGTGTGACCATGGGGAATTGAGTTAATCTCCCTGAGCATCTGCAACATTGAGTTGGAGCTGCTCCACTTCTTTAATAGGTGGCAAGAAGACGCCACTGTCCTTTTCTGCCCATCACTGGGTGTTGGGAGTTGCTGGGTAGGAGGCAGCATGATTCATCAGCTCTGAAATGCATGCTTTCACGTCAGTGTTTCAGAGTCAGGACACCTCTGTCCACTGACAGAGTCTTAAACTGTATGTCAGCCGGTGGCAGCCCTGACGGTCATGTCACTTTGTGCACACATGGCTTCTGGGAACTTGACTGGACAACCACAGCCCTCGTTGTTTCCATTAACAAACCACTGAAGGACCAGGAGGAAGTGAGTCCTGGACAGTGTCTTAAGTGTTCTGCTGACACCTGCTGGTAAGATCAAGAAAGCGTCAGTCTTAGACCTCAGCAGAATGTGCACAGGAAGAAATCTGGAGAAAGATGGCAGATGGAACTTTTCTGTATTAATGCATACAGGATAACCTCATTTTTTTTTTTTTTTTGCAGTTTTTGGCTGGGGATGGGTTTGAACCCACCATCTCCGGTATATGGGGCTGGTGCCTTACTCCTTGAGCCACAGGCACTGCCCAGGATAACCTCATTTCTAAACTGCCGAATGGTGATAATTTATTTAAACTGCTGACAGACATTGCGGTTTTTAATTTTATTTTACATATTTGTGTTGCTATTATCGATAGAGTCAAATAGAACTGACCCGCCCAGGAAGAAATGAGTACATGAATGTCCCACCCAGGAAAGAGTAAAGGTGCCAATCCCCACCCCTCCAACCCTTTAAGTTCCCATCCACCTTAACCCACGTGCTGACTTCCTTCTCAAACTCAGCCCACCTGCGCCGAGTGGAATAAAGGCTGCTGTTCCCCACACAGAACCTGGACTCCGTTTCCTTTCATTCATGTTTTGGAATAATCTTTCATTTTCAGTCTTTGACCTTTCATTTTGGTGTCAAGAACCCCGGATGGGGAGAAGCCCTCACAGGGGCCAACTAGATGGACTCTTGTTCTGATGAGATGAAGGGAAATGGGCGGAACCCTCCAGCCCCCGCCCAATATCCATCCATTTAATGGTGAGGTGAGCATTTGTCCAGAGTCCCTGTTCTGAACTTTTTAAGTTTTTCTTTTCTTTTCCCCACTCCAACTCTTCTTTCTCTCTCCCTCCATCTCTGGGCCTCTGAAGCAGTCATACATAGCCCCTCTCTCAGTTTTTTAAACTCTTCTTTCCTTTCCCCACTCTGGGCTGAAAAATTCCAGTGATCCGTGCCTAACCCCAATGAGTCAGACTCGCCTGTCTAGTGCCTTGTGTGTGGGGACATCCTCCCGTGGGCCTGGGCCTCTCTTCTAGTTGGTTAAAGGTCACACGCAGAGGCCTGGTAACCTCCCTGACCCCAGCTTCAGTCACCTCCTCCCTCCTCCTCCTAGCAAGTTCTCTTTCCATAGCCTCATTTATTTTTTTTTAACCTCCAGTTTCCAATATGGGTACTGCTCAGTCATGGATTTCCCCCTTCTTCACCTTTAAGCTGCCTTTTAACTCATCTCAAACCTCTCTGGTTCTATCCTGACCTGAAGCCTAAATGCCTCATCTTTTTCTGTAATACTGCTTGGCCTCCATGTACCAATAAGACGATGGCTCATAATGGCCTGAAAATGGCACCTTTGACCTCTCAATCCCCACTGATCTCAATAATTACTGTCAGAAATTAGGCAAATGGTCAGAGATTCCCTACATCCAGGCCTTTTTTCTCCTCCAAAACATTCCTTCTCTGTGTTGTCTTGTGAACCCTCTCAGATTTTCCTTGTGCAGGTCAAACCAGCTCCCCCTGACCCATCTGAATCTCCATTGTCTTCTTTCGACCTGTAGATAACCCTCCCCCTCTTGCCCCTCCACAGTCCTCCCTCAACTTCATTCATACCCATAGAATTCCACCCATCCCCCTTCTCTCTGTTGCAGGAAGACGAGGCCCAAAGGAGAGAAAGAGCACCCAAACAGCACGTTTATAAGAGGAAGGGCTCTATTCATCAGCCGGGAGCTTAGGGCATAGAAGAATCCCAAAAGGCCGTGCTCCCCAACTGGCTTGGTCTTTCTCTTTTTATTGACAGTCAAAAAGTTCCACCCCACAGGTACCCTTCTCACTGGCCAGTTTGAATCAAGAGGGAGATGCTATTCCAGCCCCTACAGAACTATAGGATTTCACAGAACTTGGAAATGTCCAAGTTCCAGGAAGCTAAGTTTACAAATTTCCAAGAGCTGAGTCACTGTGGAGAGGACTCTGCAGGTGTATCCTTGCGGTCACCTTGAGAAGACCTGTTCTCTTAGAGGAGACCTGTTCTCCTAGATCTCAACCTTTTCAGGTATCCTCTCTCATCTCCACCACCTTCCACCACACATGGTAGAGATAGAAAAGATGACAGAACCGAGAAAGAAAAGAAACATGGTGGATCCAATTTCCCCACCCCAGACTAGGTCTGGTCTGGAAGCTGAGGCTTCCATTTCCAGACCACCATAACCTCCATACCTCCTCGGAGAGGTTGTGGGAATGGAAGGCATGGCGAGGATTCATGTTCCCTTTTTCCTCTCAGACATGTCCCACATAAGTCAGAAACTAGGTTCGTTCTCCACAGATCTCACAAAATACTCTCAAGAATTCAGGTAGCTAACTCAATCATATGATCAGACCTGGCAGGATTTATATGATATCCTCACTTCCACCCTATTATCATGCATTTTATCTTCTTAGCCTGCACCCCATATCCGGAAAAAAAAAAAAAAACTCCAAAAATTCCCCCAGGGCCCTCAGACCCCTCTCCCCCAGCGAGATCTTATTGACCTGGCCTTCAAGGTGCAGCAGTGCCTTGGAGAGCTCCAGTTATTGGCTTCTGCCATTAGACAAAACCCGCTACTTCTCAAAACTCTTCTGGAGAGTCTGAAAAAAGAAAATCTTCCCTGGGACTATATTTTAAATGCAATAAGCCAGGACACTGGGCAAAGCAGTGGCTAAATACAAACCCTCCCTCTAAACCATGCCCAGCCTGCAGAGGTCCTCACTGGAAGCCTGACCGCCCAGGTCCTTCTGAGGATCTGGTTTGCAGCCACTCCCAGGACCTAGTGGAATTTCCGAACCTCCTGGGCCTAGCTGCTGAAGAGTGATGATCCCTGGGAAATCAGGATGCCCCCTGGACGCTGTGCTGGAAAACTAAA
The DNA here is from genome assembly GCA_963574355.1 of Loris lydekkerianus. Classification (NCBI taxonomy): domain Eukaryota; kingdom Metazoa; phylum Chordata; class Mammalia; order Primates; family Lorisidae; genus Loris; species Loris lydekkerianus. The sequence continues at coordinate 2,074 of CAUYPK010056864.1, read as the reverse complement.
CTCCAGGTATTATTGCTAGAGGAAGGTAAGCCAATCTCTTTTCTAATAAACACGGGAGCAACCTTTTCTACATTGCCATCTTATAAAGGTCATCTAAAACAAACAGAGATCTCAGTGGTGGAAATTAATGGTAATTTATGTACCCTCAAGCTACTCCAACCTTGTGGTGCTCAAATCATGGTCTAGTTATTGTCTATGATAGGGCCACTAGGTATGATCTTTCTCGTTCTCACTTTTGGACTAGTGATCTTCCGTCTTTTTTTTTCTGAGACAGAGTCTCACTTATTAACCCTTGGTAGAGTGCCGTGGTGTCACAGCTCCACAGCAACCTCCAAATCCTTGGGCTTAGGCCATTCTCTTGCCTCAGCCTCCAGAGTAGCTGGGACTATAGGCGCCTGCCACAATGCCTGGCTATTTCTTTTGTTGTAGTTTGGCCGGGGCTGGGTTTGACCTCACCACCCTCAGTATTTGGGGTTGGTGCCTTACCCACTGAGCCACAGGCACTGCCCTGGACCAGTAATCTTCTGTTTAAGTCTCCTAATTTATTGACCAGGCAGTCACCCAGAAAACAACTGCTCATATCCTTGCCCTGTGTGGATATCAACCAGTTTAGACTGAAGACCCAAGAATGTTCCTGTAAACATCATTCCTATTCCTCCCACCCCATTTTCCTTATGGGTAGCCCATGCCTCCCCTCACTCTACAGGAAGCAGTCAAAAAGATACCACGCCCATCACCCCACCTCCTTACAGTAGACTAAAAAGACCAGGACAATAGAGTAGGATAGAACTGTCCCACCCAAAAAGAACCGACCCACCCAGGAAGAAATGAGTACATGAAAGTCCCACCCAGGAAAGAATAAATGTGCTGATTCCTACACACCCAACCCTTTAAATTCCCATCCTCCTTAACCCATGTGCTGACTTTCTTCTTGAACTCAGTCCACTTGTACCCTAGTGGAATAAAGGTCACTGTTGCCCAGAACCTGAGCTCCGTTTCCTTTTGTTCACGTTTCAGGATAATGTTTTATTTTCAGTCTTTGACCTCTCAATTATAAACAATGCTAAACAACAGTGCTTACATTGCTTACATTGACTGTTTATGCACATGTGTAGGAAGTGGACTTTTTTGGTCTAGGAACTGCACATTTTAATCTTAGTGGCTACGGCCAAGTTGTCCTCTAAAAATGCTGTACCCATTTGCACTCCCATCAATCCCAAATATTTTCAGTATTTATAATTTTGCCAAACTGGTGAGTGGAAAATGTATCTCATATCTTGAGGTTGCACTTTTTTTTTTATTGTTAAATCATGGCTGTGTACTTTAGTGCAATCAAGGGGTACAATGTGCTGGTTTCATATACAATCTGAAATATTCTCATCAAACTGTTCAACGTAGCCTTCAAGGCATTTTCTTAGTTACTGTATGTAGGCATTTGTATTCTGCATTTAGTTTCGCCTGTACCCATCTAAGATGCACCATAGATGTGGCCCCACCCATTACCCTCCCTCCACCTAAACCTCTCCCCTCCACTGAAACCTCCCCCCTTCCTTCCCCTTCCTTGGCCCTTTCCCCATAGCATTTTCTTATTGTATGTAGACATTTGTATTCTGCCTTTAGTAAGTTTCGCCTGTACCCATTCTAAGATGCACTGTAGGTGTGGCCCCACCCATTACCTTCCGTCCACCCTAACCTTCCCCCTCCCTTCCCCTTCCTTGGCCCTTTCCTCATAGTCTTGTGCTAAAGTTGGGTTATAGCCTTCATGTGAAAGCTATAATTTAGCTTCATAGTAGGGCTGAGTACATTGGATACTTTTTCTTCCATTCCTGGGATACTTTGCTGAGGAGAATATGTTCCAGCTCCATCCATGTAAACATGAAAGAGGTAAAGTCTCTATCTTTCTTTAAGGCTGCATAATATGCCATGGTATACATGTACCACAATTTGCTAGTCCATTCATGGGTCGATGAGCATTTGGGCTTCTTCCATGATTTAGCAATTATGAATTGGGCTGCAATAAACATTCTGGTACAGATGTCTTTGTTATATTGTGATTTTTGGTCTTCTGGGTATA